>APFE031481104.1:0-25461 GCA_000404065.3 Pinus taeda | reverse complement strand
AAATTTGAAAGTTAAAATCTATTTAAACATCATAAAAAGTATAAATCAGAAAAGTAGAAGCAATTGTTAAAACGCAACTAGATATAGGGCCATTAATTCAAAGGAGTACCAATACTTTATTTAAGAAATTATAATCGTTTAAATAAATATATTAAAATAATTTGCTTTTTAGTCCATTTCTAAAATGTCATCTTCCAAATTCAGAAGCTAAGATTTCATTTTAAAAACATAAACATGATTCACGCATTATTTAGATTACAACATTTTATTAAACTACAAATAGTCATGTTCGGTTTAAAGAAACATTTATATAAGTTTTGTAATTGATATGTTTTAATTGAATGACATTTATTAGACATTTGTATTTTTCATATATAAATGAAACAATGAAGATTCAAATATCGAGTCTCTCTAAATTCATTTGAACAATATGTTTCAAGTGGTACCATGGGGTTTTTAAATCAGGATTATTAATGGCCACATATGAAACACCACCTATATATATATATATATATATCCATGAGAGAAAAGTTAAATTGTATTAATCAATAATTGTGTTTTATAAATTTGGGGAATATTAAATTAATAATAATAATAATAATTAATTATATTTTGTCAATAATAATAGGGTGGGAAAGAATGCAGTGTTAATTAAAGTTTATATATTCAGTAAAAAAATATAATGAAATTTTTAACATTTTTTAATTTTATTTTATTTATATGATAAATTCAAAATTTAAAGGTGAATGAAAATTAATATAGATTAAATATGAATGACTTGATAATAATAAATAAATATAATAATAATAATAATAAAATCGATTGATTGTTGGATTTAGGACTAGAAAATGTTAGGCATGTATTACAGAATAATATTATCGTCTATGAAGATCTATTCATTTAACTAATAATTATTACGCATCAGGATAGAACACCATGCATTAGGACAAGGAGGTGATGATACCATGCCCCTTGACCTCGATACTAGTAAGACCTACCTCTAGGTAATAATAACAAAAAACCTATACCCGTTTGTGAGCTTGAATTTATGAAATTAGATATATTAAGTCTAAATTGTACCTTACATTTTTATAATCTTATTATATGTCCAGAAAAAGTTGTGATGGTAAATACATATCAATGACAACAACACCATCGAATTTTTGTTGGGGTTGCCATCAATGCCAAAGGGGGAGTTTGTTGACATTATGGCTGATTTGTTTGGTTCACGTTGATGTCAAGCTAGTAGCATTGGTGTTGGAGAATGAATTGGTGTTGATTGGCATTGATGCCAACCTCATTGTATGTGATTATGCATATTCTTGTGAGATGGTACTTGGATTTTGCATCGGTTGCAGACCTTAGCTTCATGGTTGCAGTTCTTAGTACAGGTTCTTGACTTGTGTGTGGATGCCTTGGCAAGATATGGAGCTGCTACACCTCATTCACAGTATTGGAGACTTTCAATCATGTTTATGGTACTTGGTGTATGTATTGATGGGTTTCATCTTGTATGATTAGTTTCAGGGTCTACCATTGATGGTTGTAGATGTAAGAGTAGTTGTGGTGAAGTTTGCTGGTTTTAGTGTTGAAGCAACTAATGGATGGCATGGGAGTCAAAATAGTTTGACTTGTGTTGATGATGGAGTTGTTGCAGTGGATTAGTGGAGTGTTGTAGAGGCTACGAGGGCTTCTTTAGGACTTACTAATGATGATCAACCAAAGGAGAAAGTTTTGGAAGAAAATGAGAAAAGGAAAGTTGTTTTTAGTCATCGTCTTCCACAGTCACATGGAGCCAAGTCTGTGGGGAAAATGAAAGATCAAATTGTTGTCATGTAGGCCTATGGAAGGAATTGAAGAGTTCCAGTCGCATGGACGCTGTGTGCTAGGAGCGACCAAGGTTTTTCAGGAAAATTTCTCTGCATTCCTCGCGCTCATCAGGTGTTTTTTTTTGGGTGTCATGTTCGGGACTCTTCATGTAAAGGTTGGAAAAAGGTTATTGTGCTTCTAAATGATGGTTGTAACAGAATATTCATTGGTAAATGAAGTTAATGGCTTCATTAAGTCAAGAATCAATAAATTGAACCTCTTCCAGCATATGAACAAAGCTCTACTACATAATTGGAAGTAATTGTTTTAATCATTTCATAAGATTACAAATAGATGGAGATCATGAATCTATTTGGTTGGTTCACTTGAGAAGAAAGTGTGATGGTTGTGTGAGATTGGAGAGTGTGAGTGGGTGAAGGGAGGTGTGTGTAAACTTGTAGGAATTTGTGCAGAACATCTTCAATAGATCACAGTGATAGAAGATGGCAGCAAAATTTTGTCTCAACCAAGATCTTATGCAGTAGTATGGTAAAATATTAGGAAGGATTCTATATGATTTCCTTCATACTTCCATATCATTTTTTAGTAGATTATTTTTTTTGGATGTTGCATGTGTTGTTGATTGGGTTGTTGCAATGATTGAGTGAGTGAGTTGTGCATATTTGTTTTGGTGAGATCCTTATATTGATTTGAGACTATATTGCTAGAGGTTGTTTTGTTTTTTTAGTTGAGAGATTCAGAGTCACTCCAATTTGAAATATTGTGAAATGAGGGTCACATAAAAGAGTCGGGTGTGTGCTCCGACAGAGACAATATAGAGAAAAAAATTCTTCATAAGTCCAATGGCTGTCGGGAAAGGCTTGTTGATTAGATGGGTGTCCGTCGAGTCATAGATGAGAATCATAGTTCTCTATGATAATATCCATTTATATATTCTATGTAATTGAATTGCTTGACGATTAATATAATTATTTGATCAACGCAATAATAACAGGGTGGTTTTTTACCGGGAGAAGGGTTTTCCACGAGAAAAATATTATGTTTTATTGTGAATGTTTCTTTGGTTATTTCTCATGGTTCTCATATGTTTTGTTATATGATTTACTCTAAAAATGGGTTAATGAAGATTGTGTTGTAGTAATTGAAAAGGATTTTAAAATTTAAGAAAAACAATCACTACTTATTCACCTCCCCCTCTTAGTAGTGAATACATTTCCAACAATCCACTGTTCTCCAAATATGGGAAATTATTGCATAGTTGGGCGGGTGATGAATTCCTTGACAGATTGTTGGAGGTGATTGAGGGAAATTTGGTGGAGGATATTAGAAGGGAAGAAGATGATAAAGATCAAGAATCACAAGATGTAAGTTAATTTATTGGGCATGGAAATTTTGTGTTGTTGGCGAATATAGGTGTGATGTGTTGCAAAGGGGATCCCCATGAACGATCGACCCTTAGAGAGGTTAAGGCATCGCTAGAGCAGTTGGTTGCCAAAATCCATAAGAGTTCAGAAAATGGGTTGAAATGCCTTGGATAGGCGATGTACCAAACCATTTCAGAATGTGATTAGGACATGTTTGTGGAAGAAAATGATTAGCTTACATTATATAAAATGATTAGTTTATATTATTTCATGTAATGTGGATTATATGAAATTGTTAGAGTATATCATTTTTAATTGTTATGGGTAGGGATAATTATAAGTTTAAGTATTTTTTTTCAATTTTTAAGAGTAGGTTAGATATGGTTAAGTTGAGAGATATGTTCTATTTAATTAGCATTCTATATTAATATGTGGTTAAGAGATTTACCTAATCAAAATAATTTCTCTATTTTAATATCACACACACACACACATAATGTAGGTGTGTTTTTAATTTTTTTAATTGAAATATAATTAATTTCTTCATCATTTCACTCAAATAAGTTATTTGAGTGTGTCTTCCACTTTCAATATGAGAGCTAGGACTATGCATATTTTATTTTGGAAAGTCTCTTTATAAACTAAGATGTTTTTTTAGTCGTTAATAATAATGATTATTGAATAAAATATTTTCTTAACCGTTAAGAATAATAATCCATCTAATACAATTTATAATATGAAGTGGAAAGATACCTTTATTAATAACAATTTTATAATATCATGTGAAAAGATGTCTTTGTTAATAAGAATTTTGTAATGTCAAGTGGAAAGATGTCTTTGTTAATAGAAGTTTAATAATGTCAAGTGGAAATGTGTCACTCTTAATAACAATTTTATAAATAGTTTAAAGAGCACATTTTATCCTCTCTATTTTATTTTATTTTATTTTGTATGCACATTATTATCACGTTTTTTTAATTATTTTTTTAGTATTAAATATAAGTTATAGTATTAAATATTATGTGTTAGTTTTGGGATTTATGTATAGTTAATGGTTTATAATTTGTTATTTATAAATTAATTTTATTAGTATAATTGATGTGTTATATTTTTCCCTTTTTTATGTTGAAATTCTAAAAATTATACAATAGAATATGATTTTTTTGCAAGACAATTGCTTCCTAATGATTTCCTACTAGTATTTTATGCCACTACTATCATTGAATAATTACACTTAAGAAAATATCACTAGTAAATGGAATGGAAACAGTAATGATAATATAAATACAACCATGCACAACAAAGGAAACAAATTTTATCCAAGGAAACCCAACCTTGAAAGATATCCCAACAACTTTTATTTTTGAGAAATTATTCTTTAGTAACACTTACAAATCAACAATTGGTCTAAAGATTTGTGCCAATATACAAGCCCAGTAGTCAAACTTGGTCAAAATAGCAACAACCTAATGTATGTCAACTAACGAGAATAACTAGAATTCAATGTTGTTCAACTCGGCTTTGTCAAATAGGCATGAAATCAGCGTTGGCCCTACGGTCAACAATGGTCGATGACCTGCAGTGTGCAGTGAAGCAAATTTAGTTAATGTCTATTCAAATTCTTTCAAGCAAAGGTCAAATTAACTCAATTAATGCCCATTCAAAATCATCCATCTTGTTCACATGTGAAACTGTCCAAGAAAGATGAAGAAAGATGATGAATTACACTTTCTAGGTTATGAAATGAGACATCACTTCTTCTTATTTATACTTGTCAAACGAGGGTGTGACAACCCAAGAGACACCTCTTCATAGGTTGGCCAAGTTGAATTCTTCCTAGGCTAACTTGTCCTTTTAATGTAAAAAATTTTCTAATTCATCCAGGCCGACTTGGATACCCTCTAGCAAAGAAAGAATACTTCTCGATGTTACAAAAAAAATCAATGCTCCCTCTTAATGAGGGAGGTATTCTCCTTTGCTGAAAAAAAATTTTCTCTTAGCTGAAATTTTTCCTCCACAATAAAATTCCATGAGCTTACTTTGTTAATGTAGTGTCTCCCCACATGCACTATAAAGATATAGATCAATCCATCCTAAAGCAGGAAATGTGAGTATCCCTCACTATTTACCCCCATTAGAGAACTTTTGAGGTCTAAAGCGGACCTCCTAGGAAAAATGTACAACCAAAATAAACTTTATAAGAACCAATAGGATTTAAGATGATGATGTCAACCATGGGGGATGATTCACCATTTTGGAGTAAAAAGGTAAAAAGATTAAAAAAAATAATAATAAAATAAGCAAACTACTTTTGCAATTTGTATTTTCAACTTATCTCCCTAAGGTTTTACTCAAATTTGGAGCAGAAGTACTTGTTGGATGCAAAATTTAATTCCTCATCCAAGGAGTACCCATGTTACATACCTTTGATGGACCCTGCTACACGAAAAATGAGAAATACATGAAAAATGTTATTGCAATCACATTTTTTCATGTATTTCTCATTTTTCGTGTAGCAGGGTCCATCGAAATTATGAAACATGGGTATTCCTTGGATGAGGAATCAAATTTTGCATCCAACAAGTGTTTCTGCTCGAAATTTTAGTAAATCCATAGGGCGATAAGTTGAAAATACGAGTTGAAAAAGTAGCTTTTTATTTTTTTCCTCTAAAATTTGATGATGTAATCCAATATTATTTTATTATTTCCACTATTATTTTATAATTTCCTTAGGAGGCGCATTCTAGACCTCAAAATTCCCCTAGTGTAGAAAAATCTACATGGCTCCATGGGTAAATGTATTAATCTCCTCTAGTCAAATCAATATGACCAAACCAAATTAGCATGGCTATCTAGGAGAAATTCTGCCCCTGGGCCATCCACCATTGGCTAAATCAGCATGGCTGAGCCAAATCAACATGGCTCCTAAGGTGAATGTATAAATCTCCCCTAGTCAATCAACATGACCCAACCAAATCAACATGGCTTCTCAAGAGAAAGTTTTCCCTATTCAGAAAGCTGCAGAAACATCAACACTTCCTCTCAATGATGTAGGCTTTTTTCATCACACCAAGCTTGTCTCTGAAGTATACAAACTTTGTTTTGGACAAAGGATTCTTGAGAATGTCCTTAATCTACACATTTGTGGATATGTACTGGAGTTTCACTACTTGCTTTTGTACGATGTACCGAATGAAGTGATTTGATCTCAATATGCTTTGACCTGTCATGAAAATTTGAATTCTCTGAAATCTTGAAATTGCTTTGATTACCACAAAGTATCAAGGTTGTCTCTAGGTCTTGATAAAACAATGTCATAAGTAGCTTTTGAAGACACACTGCTTTATCACTTGTGGCACTGGCTGTAATATACTCTTCTTATGCTATATTGAGTGTGATAGAAGTTTGATTCTTGCTAAGCCAAGATATCATAGCTAATCCCAAGATAAAGTAGCACCCTTAGGTGTTATTTCTATCCTATGCACTCCCAATTCAATCTAAATCTTTATATCCCTTTAGCCTCATTTGAGCACTTGAGACATATCTCAAACCATATCCAATTGTACCACCATTAGAGAAATGTTGAGGTAAAAAATGGACCTGAAATAAAAATGTACAAAAAAAAATCATCTTTATCAGAACCAATAGGATTCAATATCATGATGTCAACCATGGGGGATGATTCACCATCTTTGGAGTAAAAAGGTAAAAGGATAAAAATAAAATAAAATAAAAATAAACTTTTTTTCAACTCGTATTTTCAGGTTATCTCCCTACAATTTTACTCAAATTTTGAGCAGGAGCCTTGGTTGGATGCGAATTTTGATTTTTCATCCAAGGTTTACCCATGTCGCATACTTTTAATGGACCCTACTACACGAAAAATTTGAAATGCATGAAAATGTGATTTGATATGGTGGAGAAAGGTTCATTATGGTCAACAAATGGTTGACCATAATTTTACATGTTTGACTATAGTTTACTATGATAGATTATGGTTGGCTATGGTTCAGCATGATCGACCAAGGTTGACCATGCTAACTATGAATGATCATGGTTAAAAATGAATAATCATGGTAGATTATAACGGACCATGTTCGATCTTATTGGCTATGTTTAATCATGTCTAGCCATGTTTGACCATGTAGATTATGTATGATATGTTAAACCCTATTTGACCATGGTTGGCCATGGTTGACTATGGTTGCCTTTGTTTACATGCGAAAGTTTCTAGTTCACAATGGTTGAAAATTATTCCCATGTTAACCATGGTTAACTAAGGTAGAGAAAGATTGACTACAGTGGACCATGGTTGACTAGGGTAGACCATGGTCAACTTTGGAAGACTATGTTGACTAGGGTTCAAAATCAAACAAATCATATATGTTCAAGAAGGGTCTACCATGTCCAAGAAGTGTCAAGCTTAAAAATTATTAATTTTAATTTAAGTTTAATTATTTTTTAAATTTTTAGGAGTTAGTTAGCTCTAGTTAAATTGAGATATAGGTTCTATTTAATTAACATTCTATATTAATACGTGGTTAAGAGATTTAATTAATCAATATAGTTGTTAGGATATTCTGACACATATGAAATAGTTATGTATAACGTGGTCTAGTGTATAGTTAGGTAAATTGTGTTTCTTTACTATGTACTTTTGTAACTTACAATCTGATGGTCACGATATGTTCTAGACATGAAGTGATCCGATGATTCATTCTCTCCTCGGTATTACCGACACTTGATCCGTGGCTTAACACCCACCCGATTGGTCCATGATCTCTATTTAAAGAGCATGGAGGGTCATTTGTAGGGTGACCATTCATGAGAGAATCTTATGTAAATTTCCTTTCTTTTACATTAATAAATTTCCTGAAGTGGTCGTGTTGGCTCAGGCCATGGACTGTTTCCCTCTTTGAGGGTTTTCACCACATCAATAATACTGGTGTATTGATCTGTGATCTATTTGTGAGCAGTTTCCTTTGGTGTTCTATCTGAGGAACTTACCCTACATTCCTACATGGTATCAGAGCTATTTGAGGGCCGCATCCATTGGTGATCCAAATCTGAAGCCGGTACAACTGCATCCAACTGTCATTTCCTAGATCTATTGTTTCTGACCACTTTTTGGCCTAGAGGACTTCTCTATTGTGTTAGGATCATATGTTCCATTGAGGAACCCATTTCGTTTCATGTGAAAAGGTTGCCAGTAGCCCTAGCTACATCACTTTTAATATATGGAGGTATATAGTTTTAGTTATTTATCTCTTTGTTTATTTCGGTTTATTTATCTCTTTGTTTTTTATTACCGGATCTATAACTTTCATTTCTGCTTATGCTCTTTGCCCCACGACTCTATGTGATCTAGGCAAATCATAAACATAAAGGAAGGATTTTTCTCATGTCTATGCTCTTTTCTGTCGTGCCTTAGTGTGCTCTCAGAAGATCATAAAAATTGAGGAAAATATTTAGTTTCCGACAAAATCTAACTTCAAGCCATAAGGTTTGTTTTTTTTTGTATGTCCGTGTTGGGTTGTGTGGTTTCTTGTTTTGTAGGAAAAAAGGGTTGTTTCAAGTAAGCATGCACCCCAAAGCTTCAGTGACTAAGAAAAAAGTCCCCTTCCTCTTTTCAAAAAATTGCTAACCTTTTAAGCTATCTCACTTGGTCCAAAGTTACTTTATGAGAATAGAGGTTTTGAGTTCAAGTCTTTCTTTTTGTTGAGTTATTTTTCTTCAAAAATCCATAACTTCTTCATCCGGAAGTCATTTTCAAAGCCGTTTTTTTTTAATTGGCCTAATTTTCCAAGATCTTTCCATTGGAACACTTAGTTTCAAAATCTTCATCTTCAATTTCTGTTAAAATGGAAAGTCCATGCCAAATTATTCTTGACACCACCAACTACTTTCAATGGGTGTCTTACATGGAGGATTTACTTAGAAGTAAAGGTCTTTATAGAATAGCCTCAGGCCAAGAGTCTAAACCTAAATATGAAGATAAACAAGCCAAATGTGAAAATAAGGCAAGATCAAGCATATGGGTTGATAGGGATGTCTATTTCTCCAGACCTTAGAATCCATATCATAGAACTTGATACCCCTGATGAAGCGATGAAACTGCCCAACAAAGTTTTTGGAATTAAAAATGAAATTAGAACCCATCAACTTGAAAATGAGTTGCGTACATTGGATCCCAACAATTTTTCTTCCACTGAATATTTTTTGTCCAAATTGTTGGCTTATTGGGGCTTAACCTAGGTTCGGAAGAGTTATTTAGCCAAACAAAACCTGTGCTATCGGCCCTTTTGGCAGCAGTCCGCAGAGCGTGGACTGAGGTCTCACCTGAGGTAGCTGGGGGGGTTCTGGAACTAGGTTTCTGCATCGAAGGGATGTCGTGATGAGAACTTGGAAAGCTTGTGATGCTCCCTATGGCTTTGCGCCACTCTGTACTGCTCATAATAAGTTTCTTACAGATCAAATCTAGTTCTTAGGGTCTTTAAGCAAACATTTAGCAATATTAACCCGTGTGCATACCCAGAGGGGTTATAGATTCACTTTAATAAGCATAACACAGAGATCATTATAAATGCATAAAACAGATTGAGCCCGGATCACAATATTCTAGAATCACTTATCTTTTATTAGTATGGTCAATCCAGTACATTCCACTTGCACCCTATGCACACAGCTGCAGGGGTCTGCGCACACAGCTGCGGACTCTACTAGGCCCTTGCGCACTTAGTTGTGGAGCCTCTATCCCTATCACCAACCCAAACTTGGACTTACAAACTCAAGATTGCTCTTGCTTCCAATAACCCATGCATTCAGATCCCCAAAATAAGACTGACTCTACCCTTAGCACCTTTCTCTATTTATACATTTCCATGGTCCGCGACTCATGGTTAGGCTGACTCAGCTTCTATTATTTTACATTATTCTTGGGCAGACAACCCTTTGACTTGACCCATTACATATCACGCTCTGCGCACTTCATGGAGTCTTTACCCTATTCTTACCCAAAATTTCAGACTTTAGACCAAAAACCCTTACGCAGGGGATCTGCTACCTAACAGGCCCCCAACACAATCATGGTGACTCGTCCCGAGTCACTCAGATGGTGCAGTAATCTTCTCCTTGAGGTCCTTCAGCAATGTCTGTGCTTCACTTAGACTTGCTCCAAAATCTGATGCTATCTTATGTACCTGCTCCATGTGCGCCACTGATATGTTACTATCCGTCATAGTCTGTTCGAGGTCATATACGGCCTGCATGTTTGCCACCTTCTTCTCGAGAGTTACGGAGACCACAAATGCCTCGTCAAGCCATGGCTGAATGCATGCCTTCAGCTGTGCCTCCTTTTGTGGTGTCACATCTACCTGGATCTTGAGACCTTGAGCCTCCCTCATCTTGGCTAGGCGCTGCGTAATTGCAACCATCTACGTGGTTCCTTTGATGTTATCGTAAGCTTGTTGTAACTCTCGCACCTTAGTTTCCAACCACTGTAGTGTTGGGTCTTCCTAGAGGGAGGTGACCGTACTAATGGATTCTTCTAACAGGTCGGCACATGCCTTCATAGCGTGTACTATTTCTTCCCACGCAGACTGCATGATAGTCTTTCGCTACTCCTTAACCTCTGGGGGTGTGGAGGGCTGCAGTTTTAAGTTCAGTTGAGCTATTTGCAAAGTGAGGGCCAACTAGACTCGTGCTGCTTCATCCTTGGCATCGCGAAAGCCACTAGCCAACTTTTGGATTTGGACACCGATAGGTAGATCTGTGGCTATTTCGAGCTCCGGAGCACGACCAACTGCTTCGCTGACAATTTGCTCCGTCTATCGGTTCTACGCAACTGCTTCATCCCTTTGTAGGCCCAACTATTCAATGTTATATGTTGCTTGCTAACTACCTGCATGGCTCATCCTTCCCTTTCACTTAACCCTCGCTTAACCCATCATAAGTAGGCAAGTCTCTTACCTTTGTCAATATGTAGTGTAGTGATCTTGTCATCATATTATAATTCAGCATGGTTACTTCATGTAACTGATTCTGCCATCATTCTATCTCTTCATCAAAATCTAACGTACAGGAGCTCTCGCAGTCCCATGAAATTTGCCCATCCGTGGTGGGATTCACCCAATCTTCCTCTTGCTCGGTTATCTTGTAGATGCACTCCAATTCATCATCACTTTCATAGTCATGCATCGGCTCTGTATAGCGCGATCCTTCAGTAGGGTCCAGGGGTATAACTACGCGTAGAGACTTCTACTCAAAAATCATCGTGTGCTTCTTCAGATTAATCACCACGTTCATGTCAATGGCCTAATCAATTCCTAAGAGCGCGGGGTAGGGATTGTTGTCATAAAAAATCTCTATCACTTCGAAGTCTGCTAGCATGCTGGCTCCTTCAATGTCCATAGTTATTCCCTACAATCGCCCCATGGGTATTATCTTTTGTTGGTTCGCCATTTGCAGTTGAATAGGAGACCACTGCAACGTAGGTCTCCCCATTCGCTCCCATGTTTATTTTGGCAGAACATTTGTATATGATCCTAAATCCAAGATTACTTGGTCCATTTCATATTCTCCAATCTGTGCGGTAAGTCTCATTTCTCTTCCCGTCCTTGTCTTATGCTTTCCAATCTTTCGAACTACACGCGACTCTCTTGGCGCAGTCCCAGCACATCTGTTAATGAGTTCCTATAATCCTTTTACAACCTTACTGTTGCATAGTAACTTCATACATGTTTCCAGGAACATCGTGAGCATAGATGGGTCCATCTTCGGCTTTGGCCTATCTTTGCTTCCTGAAGTGGAGGCATCAATGAAGCTCTTCTTAGCTTCCATAAAGGTTTCCCATGTGCACTCCAAATCAAACTCCGCTTCTTTCACCAGAGCTTTGCGAACCCAAGTACTATATTCTGGTTGTTTTCCTTTGTCATCTCCCATCGTGATTCCACTTCGGAGCACAATATTCACATTTGGGTCTTCCTCGTGCGACTCAGACCTCATCATCTACAGGTTCTGAGTCAGTGGAGGTGGTAGTGCTCCTTTGTCGCAAATTCTAGCTATTAGTGTAGGACAGTCTTCCATATCGTGATCAAACAAGGTTTAATACAAACATGATGGGAGCGTTGGATTCGTACAATCACGGGCATAATGTCCTAGCCCTCTGCAATTGTAGCATATCAACTATCCGTGACCACTTCCAGGTCCTCCTCCATCTTGGCCTCGTCCACGCCCCTGAAATCCTATTCGCGCCATGCATGTATTCTGATCTAGGGGCCACGATTCGACCTGAACCCTGTAGGTAGGAGTTCTATCTATCATCAACTCATAGCTTCTACAAGTGTGCTCATCGTGTCCCACTGACCTACAAAAATTACAGAACAACTATTGCTAATTTTGTGTATACTTTTGTAACAAATGGCAGTTGTTTGTAGCATGCTTTCCACCTATTTGATAAATCGTTCATCGCAAAGCAGGTGTCGCGCTAGGTCTTTCTTGCGCTTCTGACCTTAACAGCATTGGTCCTCCTCCTGCAAGGTAATTTGAGAAAACCAGGCAGTGGTCCTTGTCATGACCCTGACCCTTGCATTTTATACACCACACCTCTTCACACACTTCTGGTTGAACTGTCTTGTCCTGTTTCAAACTCTGCATCTCAAGGCATGAATTCTTCAGATGCGTGTGGATTTGCTAAAATCCCAAGTTGGGATCCTCCATCAGGGTCTCATTCAGCCTCATTGCAATCTCTAAGGCCTCTGCCTAAATTGTTAACATCTGTTGCGATAGTGCACTCCTTAAATGTGGTGTTAGTGATGCTACAAACCACTCACGGTGTTGCCCATCCGTCAGATTCATATTAGCTTCGTGAATCGTACATTTCAGCCTCTGATCCAGCTCCCAAGGAGTCTCGCCTAGTAGCATTGTGATCTCTTTGAATCCAATGATGGATTGTGCTTCAAAATTTGGCCTGTTGAATTCCTTATTTAGTGCAATTTGGATATTCGTGATTCCCGCATTCAGATTATCATTAGAATGCTTAATATACCATGTCAGTGCATGATCCTGTAGAGTGCTAACTAGTGTTTCTTTCTTTATATTTTCATCTGTAACTCCCTGCGCTTCCCATACAGCTCTCACAACATACCAAAATTGGTCCAGATCCTCATTTCCCAATCCCTTTAACATAGACAACTTTATTTCTCTTGGCATATTGAATCGCGGTGGTGGCGGAGGTGGTATGGGTGAAGATGGAGGTGATGGTGGTGAGGCTGGTAGTGGTGTGGGTGGAGGTGGTATTCACGGAATTCTTTGCCTTATCAAATGGATCACACTTCGTAGGGATACCTTCGTGAGCTCTTCCTCGTCCCCTCATGGAGGTGAAATTAAGGGGCTATTTTCAAGTCCCTTAATTCCTTCGTTCCTGTAAGATTTTCCACTTCGTGTAGCCCCGAACATCAATGTAACTGCATAATCCTCTTTTTATACAACAACATTTTAATCCAAGTATTCAGAGACTTTATGTACTTACCTCACAGTCCTTTGAGAAAGCGTCGCTCTACCTCATTGTAGCTGACTGAGGTGTCAACCGCGAACTCAGTAATGAATCCTCCTATAATATGATCAAGCCAGTGATCAACAATGCACATGATCTTATCCTCTGATGCTTCCCATCTTCATACTAACTCCGGGGTCCATACAATAGGACCATCCAATTTCCACCTTCCTTGGCTATCTGCTAGATTCGCGATCCACTCGTACAACTCAGTAGGGAAGCACGCGAATAAGATTTTGTGGATCTCTGTGTATAGGTAGCTGTCTAACCACTCTTCTTTTGTCACTCATGGATTCATGTTCTCCTGTGCCGCAAAATCGTGAATTCTCTTGTCCAACCAACCTTCAATTTCCTTCTTAGTTGGATTCCAGTGATATGACATTAGAAACCTCTATGTAAATTATGGTCTTGGAAACAGAACCATTTGTTGGCTTGATGGGGCCTAACCCAAGTTCAGAGTTAATTAGCCAAACAAATCCCTACACTACTGGCCCTTTCGGCATTAGCCCGTGGAGCACAGACTGAAGTCTCACCCGAAGCAGTATGGGGGGATGTTGGAACCACGTTTTCACACCCTTGAGATGTCTAAGGTGTTGATTTAGTCCAACTGTGCCTACCTTGGTGCAGGTCACTTCGCATACTAGTCTGACCTATGAGACCTTTGCGATATATTAGAATTACCTTTCACGCAACCCTAACCAGGGGCTGAGATACTTTCGCACCGCTGTGGCCGTGATCTACACTATTTCCCCCAATTACAACATGTATATTACTTATCTTCTTGTAGATGTTAGTTAACTTCGCTCAAACAGATATTCTATTTCAAATTCAATCAATCAACATAGATACATATGTTCGCACATCATATAAACAGTATAAGTGCAATTTATACCCAATACATTCAATGCATAAAACAAGAAATAAATACATAGAATTGAGGTAAAACTTCTCTTTATTAATGCTCCAACTATTATAGACTCGACTTGCCCTGCGCACTTAGCTGCAAGGGTCCGCGCACTCAACTGTGGACTACTAGGCCTCTACGCACTCAGTTGTAAAGCCTTCTCCTACTCTATGACCCAAAGACTTGACTCTACACTTAGATCTTCCACTATGCTCCTATTCCATGATCATCAATTGACTGATTTACAACTTAGAGCCTTGCGCTATTTATACAATCCCATGGTCCGCAGACCATGGGTAGATCTCTATACCGACATTACATTACAAAATTGAGGGTGGACAACCCTATGACTCATTGACAACTTCACGCTCTTTTCCCACAAATTGTGGAGTCTTTACATCGGATTTACATCTTTTGGCCAAAATTTGGGCTTTACGCCCCAAAACTTTCCTTGGGGGATCCCGCGCCCAACAAGAGAAAATTTGGGTAATGCCCCACTTTGGGTTTGGTTGCCAGGGTTACCTATGAATTATTGTTTTGACACAAGAGAATTAGGGATCATCAAGGGGGTTTTTTAGAAGTGGACCATTCATTGGAAGTTACAGGGAGGATGGGAATCACTCGAATCCTAGTAAACATTGGTACTAGTGAATACATTTACCCAGACATTAATATAAGATTCAGAGGTATCACCCACAAATAGAAGTTGGATTATGAGGGCGTCCTATATAGGTCTCGATGTTTTCAAGTGGGCCATTTGATGGAGGATTGTCTGCTCAGGTTTAAAGGAAATAGGAATGTTAGTTCAAATACACATGATAATCATCATAAGGAGGTTGGTTAGGCATTTACGGAACAAACCCAACTAGTTTTTCCCGTAGGGACTATAGGGACTCATGAGGGCCCAATGGAGATGATGGATCCAGGTGATTAGGAAGATCAGAAGCAAAGGAATGTCAACTTTGATACCCATTGTAATCTTCGTAAAGAGGTTGGTCAAGCATCTATAGAATAGAATCAGATAACTTTTCCCACAGGGACTGTAGGGACTATTCAAGGCATAGTGGAGATGATGGATTTAGGGCACCAAGAAGAATGAAAATAATCACCTCAAGTTTCTAGATATGTACCTATTGCAGCAATCCCCCCATTAGAAGTCGAGAATCCGGTTATAGGATTTGTTCCTACTATTTCTTCTTTAACAATGTTTATTTCCTATTTAGAAATGGATTATGTTTGTAATAAAACTTATGCCTCTCAAGCTAACAAACCCCATCCCATTGTATGCCCTATCCTGTCGACAACCTACCTCTTTCACTCCACCCAACCCATCTTGAATTCGCGCCTCGATTTCTTCAGCATCTTCCCATTTGGGTTACTTTCTCTGCTCATCGTCAAAATATGTGTCACACACTATCATGTCAAATAACAATTTCAGTAAGGTACGAGGCTAAAAAAATGATTATCTAAAGCTAAGAAAATTTCCAACTATGAGGTAACCATGGGCCAACAATATACCATCCCCGAGGTGCATAGATTAATGTCAACCCCTACCCATGTTCCATCATGATCTGCTTATCTTTTAACTATCGGGGTTTGGCTAGTACCCCTAAAAAACTAGCGCTGAAGAAATTGGTAAAGCTAGCAAACATTGACATTATATTCCTGCAAGAATCCTTAAGTCCCTATGACTCTATCTCTTGGGCTTTCAAATATCTTTTGATAGAATGGAATTTTGTAGCATTTGATGTGCAGGGAAGGTATGGAGGCCATGCACTAGGGATATTTGAGATCAATAAAACTTTTATTAGCGCGAGGCTTTAATTTGGAGTTGGGGGTTGACATATTTTCAACTAAGGTAGGGATGGCACTAAAGGCTATGAACATCTATGCCCCTTACCAGGAGAGGATGGGTTTTTGGGACTTTCTTTTGGGTCAATCCTTTATGACGGAGCAAAACCTAGTGATGGGAGGTGACTTAAACTTCTCAATTGGGTTATCAAAAATTGCAGGCCCTCGTGCCTATCTAAACCCTCTTTTAGACTATTTGTCTCATAAAATGGAAGAGATGGGTCTCTATGATATTGGTTTGGTTAAAAATAATCCCACATGGAGGAATAAGAGGAATGGGGAGGCTATAATTTCTAGAAGAATCAACTGGTTCCTAATAGTTGATTCCCTTACTGAGCACATCCCCTTGTTCCGTCAATGGATTGGGTGGGGAGGTGAATCTGATCACCACCTAATCTTTTTGGAATTGAAAGGTGATTACAGTACACTAGGAATCCCTTTCAAATTCAACTCCTCATGGCTAAAATAGGAATATTTCCGAATTCTGGTAGTAGAAAACCGGTCCAATCATGATCATAAGGTTGATAATTCGATAGCCTTAAAATTTGCTAAAAATTTGGAAAGGTTATAACAAAAAACCATTTCCTGGGTTGCGAAAAAAAATAGAAAAAGGATGAGGTCGAACTTGAATATATATAAGTGTAATTGGAAATATTAGAAGACCCGAAAAGATAGGGATACATCTCAAACAAGTCCAAACATAGAGTGATCCATCTGAAACAAGCAAGAGGAAAAATTTGGCGAACAAGGAGGAGATGTGGCATCTCAAGAGAAGAATGCTCTAGCTTAAGAGTGGGGACAAAAACACCGATTTTTTTCGACAATATGCAAAGGGCATGAAAGTTCAGAATATTGTCTGAGAACTGGAAAACCAAGAATTTCGTAGAGCACCTAAACATAGAATCTGGAGTTCTACCAATGTGTCACCAAGTGTTGATGCTCCATCAAACACCCTCTAAACATTTTCCTACATTTGAATTTTGGAGCCTAAATAGGATCTTTTGATCTGTCATTCCATGGTCCCTTCATGGTCAATTGATTTTTTATTCTTCTTCTCATATTCTAAGTATCAAAATCACTTTCTCATACATGCTCATTCCTCGAATAATTTACAAATGAACGTATTTTTACGCAATCTTAGATAGGTATTGCACAACTCCTTAATGTAAGTCTTGCATAATTACTATTCATAGTGACTATGCAATAGTGTATTGTGCAACATATGTTGATGATCAGTGTGCACTCTCCATTGAAAGTCTCTCTCACTTTGGCTGCAATTGTACTACTATTCCAATGAGTATTCTCAACTATAGCTTTCACTTTCGTGGATGTCCTTTTTTCTTACTTTCATTTAAAAAAATGTTTTTTTCACGTTATCTTCACTTTTGCATGTGTCAGTTTCATTTTCTTTAACTTTTGCATGTGTCACTTTCATTTTCTTCAACTTTTGTAAGGGTCTTTTTCACTTTTTCTTGTTGTTGCAAGTGTCACTTTTAACTTTTGACTTCATGTATGCATCCCACCTTCGCACATCACTAGAGGCACTTCTAGAGCACTATTCCACAATAGATTGTCCTATATATCATGAGAATATGTGATAGCTAGATTCTTGTAGCTTAGTGCACTTTCTGGTGCCAATTGACACTTGTGTCACAACTTGTATTCTAAGTGTCGCAATGCTACATTTTAACTATCTCACTTAGAAATAAGTGTTGTTTTTCTATCATGTCAAGGTGTGATCATTCATTTTGAATCTTGTGCATTTCCCTAGCTTGTATTGATGGAATTCATGTGTGTGATCTTCATTTGAGTCTCATTAGAATGGGTTTCTTTCTCTCACTCTACTCGGCCCACACTCAGCCATTATAAATCTCTTCTTGGTCCTCCTGCCCAATGCAAGTTATGAAGGGTTTAATATTTCACCAAGTGATTAGAACTCCCTATACATGAGCTTCATTGATGAAACCTTTTCCTATGAACTTGAGCACTAGATATTTTCTCAGGTCAGCTCCTTTCATTATGCATTAAGAACCTTCAAAGCATAGTCACTAACCCTTGTTTCTTGTACTGACACACTTCACTAAGCTTTAATCAGTTATGCCTTGTATAGAACATGGAGAATTTCTAGTTGATAGCAAGGAATTCTCCATCTCCTTTCAATGATAAACTGCACAATACATAGGCTCCCTCTCCTTCACAATGTAGTGAGAATCCTCCTAGCAAAGTCACTTGACTTTTTGTTGCTTTCCTTAGCTAACTACACAACTCTCTCTTATAGTGAGCCTCCCTCAGCTTAGTTCACATTTCTAGTGGACAATGAGTCCACCTCTGATCTACTGCAACCCTTAATTACACTAGCATGGAAGCCTAACACTCAAGCACTACACATTGCGTAGGTACAATGCCTAATCTTAGCTTCTCTACCGAATGAAACCCATCACTGCACCATGCCTTGTTATAACTTGTCTCCCTCAATGAATTAAGTAGTTATAGTGCACAGTGAGGTCCTCCCATAGCCACTGGGAATATAAACTATGCTATCATGGTCTCCTTCTTCCTTGAGCCCTGAGCACTGTGTCGTTTCACTCAAAAGGCTCATCAACCTTGTCCCTTGCACTTTCTCACTATGTTGGAACCTAAAGAGACCCTCCTTATAGCACATTGTGCATTCCTAGTGAGCAATGGTGTCCTCCCTCAACCACAACTAATCTCAATTGTGAAATTCTCAACAAGCATTTTTTTCTTAGCCCTCACACAGGCTCATCACAATCAACTTCTTCCATGAGTAAAGTAGGGGTAGAATAGATTATTTCCAAACTGTTCTTTCCTTTTCATGAGTGAACTTAATTGGTAGGTGTACCACCTGAACAGGGCAATGTGGTGCTCAAGGAAGAAACCTCTTAGACTTTGAAAACATAGCCTTGGATTATCTAGCTTGTCATATGAGAGAAGATCATTATTTGGAGAAGCAAGAAGTGACTTAATGCTCAACTATTGGAGCTAATGTCTCACCATTGTAACTATGTACTTGGATCTTTCACTTAATAATTAGAAGCTCATTGGGCTAACATAATTTTATGCATGTATCATGAATGTTGTAAGATTATTCTTTAGATGTTTGTTGTATATGATATGTTCACATGTACTAAAGAAATTGAACTACTTCATTGGCTTTGGTGCTTATCTTGTTGGATGTGTGTTGTACTTTCTTTAATGATCGTTGTGTCTATGTGAACTACTTCACTAGATAACTAATGAATCTTTTGTTGTTCTCATGTTCCTCTCTTAGTATGGCACTATTACTTTCCTTTTAGAGACTCGATGTTGTCTCCCCTCTCGTGAAAGCCTACTTTTCAAAGGTTATGTGCATACTCTCTTATGTTATTGATTGCAACTAAGGAAAACCATTGAGTTATGGTGGCCAGGTCGATACTCCATATGGGGATCCTACTCCAAATGGTGTGAGTTTTAATTGGGACTTCACATCGGAGAGACCCCCTTGTATTTTGGTGGTATATAGCATAGGTGACACCACGGTAGCCTAGTGCTAGGTCAACCTGCTCTCCCTTGAACATTGTGCATGGTTACCTCTGAGAGATAGACTATGGGATAGAAATATTATTATCAACTATTGTGATAGAATTACCATCTATGTAGGCCCACCTTAAACCTCCTAACACCATGATAGGCTCGCTTTACATGGGCACTAGTTCCTCTGCCAGATAATGCATATCCTCCATGTCATCTTAGCCATCGTTGTGATGTAAGCTACACCACACCATCTTGGTCCTTGTCAGCCTGGGTGTTTCTCTTGTGCAACCTCTTGTGAGCTTTCGAGATGTAACCTCTGGGCATACATCATCTCAGGATGTCTCTTCCCCTTAAGCCCAGTCCCACCTACCTGCTTCTATTCTTGTTGCTTGCCGGTTTAGATATTAATTACTTACTGCAAACAGACCTAGGGATGTGAACACGGAAAGGACACAGTCATGCCTACCCACCTCTTAGTTGTCGATTTCTCACATTTAGTATTGTCCCTTCATTACACTAGCCTCATGCTTGGTTATGTGTTATGACCACATGGTCAATAACCTAGATTTATTGTTGGGCCTTAAAATAATAATAATTGTGGATCCTCTGTGCTCCACCCGCATGCTTCAACTCGTCTTTGTTAAAGCTCTTAACAGAAAATTACAAGAATATTTTAATATTCTCATGAACAACCATTTTTAAAGTATCAAGGCTCAGTCCCACTCACCACATTGTCTATGAACACACATAGGTTGGATTCAGTGGTTTTTATGGGCAGTTGGACCTAAATCTAGGGCTAAGGCCATTACACCGAAGGTTTTATATGGCATGCCATTGGAGTTATCCCTCTTAATATTACAACAGCTTCGACCCAACCAACGAGTGTATAGTTATTTAAAAACACACATATATATACACAAGTTGCAATGTCTCTCATGAGCTTAAATATATAAACACCAACCAGATGAACAAGCCAGTTGCGCATGTCATTAAAACAAAAGGAGAGACAATTTCAATAGAAAATATTTCTTCTTCATGCTCAGCTAATTAGATTAGTTTCAAGCTTCGAGTAAGGACAAGAGTTGAACCATTCCTTCAACAACGCAACAAAATGATAATATCACAGAGATCTACCCATCTCTCAACACACATTCCATTGTTAACCAATTTGTAGACTCTCGATGAATACATGAATAAAACATTCCTAAGATTATATTTTGGGCACTTGCAATACATTTTCATGCCAATTTGACCTCCTTGGCCATTAACTTGAGTAAAATAATTGCCTGATGCCAATGTATGATAAGTAAATATATTAAGCATAGGAAATCATGAGTATATTAGTCCTCCAGGGATGAACCATTCCTCGTTCATTGCTTATATATTTAACATTGTACATGAATTCACATTCCTAATTATTCCATAAGAATTAACCAACAAAATGAACCAATATCATCATAAGCATTAAACCCAAAAAATTAATCATATGCATAAAGATACATGCATAAAGGCTTGAATATACTTATGTTATTAAAATGTGATCGATAAATGGGATTAGGACTTCAACTCTTCACCCAACCATATACAGTTGTAGTCAAGCCTTACTTGCAATTCTCACCCCTAAGCCAAATTCACAAGCCTGGGGTGGGGTGCTTATAGGTGCTTTCAACTAATGAAAACAGTGGAAACAAGATGTCATAAGGCCATGGTTTCCTTCATCCACCAGTTAATCTCATTACAGCTCTCACAGTTCATCCATACATACATTCATGCCAACATTTCACAATACAGAGAATCCCAGCTCACTTCTAGGAGAAGAGAGGCCACTATCAAGAAGGTTCATTAGTGGTGAAACTGTCAATTGTAAATAAATCACTCCCTAGGTGGTTCATCATTGAGTCAAGAACCAGAATTTTATCCCAGGGAAGCTCCTGGTGGTTCTTTTAGTTGTCACAAGAACTAGGGTTTATTCATCCTTACAAGTAAGCCATATTGTCTAAACCATTCACACAACAATATTTTCTTAAAAGGTTCCTCACATATGATCCTTTTTCAAGGATTTGATATAGTTCCAAAGACCACTTGATCTCTCTCTCAGAGCTTTGCATTCCCCCACACACAATATCTCTAAACATCCTATTTGTTGCCAATACTTCACGACTTGTGTACGCGTGAGAGAAATATGGGGCAAGTATTCCTTAATGAAAATATCCTCGTCACCTAACGAATTAACTACCTTGTTCTTCATACAAGTCACACAAAAATCACATCTTGACAACACAACCCCTGTTGCTCTTAATTTTTTTCCTTTTCTTTGCTTGTTATTTGAGTTGAAGGACACTTGGACTGGTTATTCCTCTTTCAGTTACATTGAATGCATAATTGTCACAATAAATCCCTTCATTCAACCAGGACTGAGTTTTAAAAGACAACCATTTCCTCAAGCAACCCTCTTCCTCAAGTAAAGGAATTAGTGTCCCTTTCTCAACCATTTTAAAATAATTACAATTATTTACAGAAGGGGGAAATGTTAACCAGGGTATATCACAGTAGGGAAATGAGAAATCCTTTAGAATGTGATCCGCTTTGTGGCACCTACAACATTTGAATGGAATTCCCTCATAGTCCATAATCTGTTTGTGGAATAACCCTCAATAAGTAATGTTAAAAGTTAAATCAAACCCTCTCGCATATCCAAATTAACCATAATTCTAGAAATTTCCATTATTTTTCTTCATAGGATCTATCCACCTCCACAAAACATCCCTATTTATCCTTGATAATCTGAAGATATCTTGAGATCAAAACTATATGGGAAAACCTAGGAGCCTCACCCATCAGGCCAAACCACAGATTTTATTTGCTAGCATTGAAAACAAGACTCCATTTCTTCAATAAGACTAGTGATGAATCAATGCACCATGTTTTGCGTAACACCTAGTTTGCATCTTCCACGAAGTTGAATCTTAATGAAAACCATCCCCTCCTGAGAGTTCTGACCACTAGCAACTCTTTGAGATACTTATCCTACACTGTCTTTACACATACACGAAGATTTTCTACAGTGAATTCCTTTCCATGAACACAACATACTAGTACCCTATCAGATGTTTCCATAGCATCCCCAAATTGTACTCCTTCTCCAAGAACCAAATCCTCTAGTTCATATTTTACCCTAGTACATTTTACTCTTTTTCACTTTTTTTTAGTCCTTAGCATAACCTCTAGGCTTGATTAAGCTATTAGGGTTCACCATGTCTGAGTGTACACCTTGGTCCTTCCCCTTGCACTGTCATAGGTCTCCATGGAAGCACTCCCATAATTTACGCAACTTGAGAGTCCTTCAAAATTAACCCCTATTAGCTTAACTAGGAAACCCCCACTAAAAGTCTCTTCCACCCTCTAAGAGTTTCCATACCCTATCCCACCTTACTCAAAATAAGGTGAGATACCCTTAGAAAACTAAGGCTCAAAACCAGACCATTCTACCTCTTCCCTTACTAGCTCAACTTGAAAATCCCTGCTAAAATCTTATCTTTCCCTTTGTGAGATGCCAAACGCTGGCCCACCTGCATTTGAGAAACCCCTAGAAAAATAAGGCATAAAACTGGACCTTCCCAACTTTTTCCATATCTGCTCAACTTCAATAAAAGACCCCCGGAAGGAACTTTCAACTAGAGTATGATCTGAATGGAAAATGGCATCCACGCATGGTATTCATCCACCCATAGTATTCATTCACCCATGGAATTTACCCATGGGATTGTAAGTGGCATCCACCCATGGTATTCATCCACCCATGGTATTTATCCAAACATGGAATTCACCCATGACATTGTAAGTGGCATCCACCCATGGTATTCATTCACCCATGGTATTTCCCCATGGTATTGTAAGTGGCATCGACACTTGGTATTCATCCTCCCATGGTATTTATCCACTCATGGAATTTACCCATGGTATTGTAAGTGACATCCACCCATGGTATTCATTAACTAGTGGTATTTACCCACTCATGGAATTTACCTGTGGTATTGTGACCAAAAAAGGATATAAGTAACAAGTCACATTTTGTAAAAGGACAAAAGGTCCACTGCAATGTAGCCTTTACAATTATTATATGTTTTAGTAAAAAAAGTTTCTTTGTAGTTTTTTTTATTTTGTGTTCTCCTATTTTATTATGGCAAATTTGAATTTTTCAGATCTTGGGGGCCTCCCCCCAAGATCCAGATCAGTTGTGGCTTGTTCCATGCACTCTAGATTTAACTCTGTAGATGTGAGTTTTTCTGCAATGTCTGATGTGTCCAGTAATGGTGGGAAGTATGGTAGAAGGCATACCACATTGAACACTGGGTGCAAGCCAAGGAATGGGGGAATGCTGAGCTCAAATGCATTCTCTCCCATAGCCTTGGTAATGGTGTAAATACCATATGGGAGTGGTCTAAGTTTCCGATAGGCTCCAGTAAGGTGTTCATTCTGCAAATGAAACCAAACTTTTTCACCCATCTGAAACTTGTGTGGCGCCCGATGTTGATCATGTCATTGCTTGTACTTGGCATTTTGATTTCTTGAGAATGTCGTGGACCTGTTGGCGTATCACTTTATCAGGCTCAGAAAATACGTGTGTGGATTCGGTCTACATATTTATATGAGGCATGGCAACATTAATCAGACACAATGGTTGAAATCCAAGACCCACTTGAAAGGGAAAGCAACCAATCAAGTGTAGAAATTTTGAATGATTTAACACATATTCAACAGAGATTATCCTGATCATGTACTATTGCGAAAAACATACACAATACATAAGCTCCTCTACGTTGATCATCAATATAGCAGCATCAATAACAATAAAACATCAAGAGCATTCACACATTAACACAGTATGTATCCCGGGGAAAGCATCTCGCTAAAAACCCCAACTATCTGTATATTAATGATTGAGTCATGTAACATTACACAGCATAATACTTCTCACAAGTATCTCCACCTCTGTTACACAGAATACAGCTCAGATCTGATCTCCAAATCTCTTCTGCTGCTTGCCTGCCTCCACTGCTCAATACCTGCATGAGAATTGATGAGAATGGCTTACCAAACTCGTATTTCACCTGCAAAATAGTCACTCACACTGTGTTGGATGTGAGCACAAGCTACAATGTGGGCAAATACGTGGGCAAACTCATTGGCATACTCAATCCCTTGATTGTGCAAGATATGGTGCACAACTATAGTCACAACTGATAGCAATCTGATTCTCTAACACCTGTCCCTGCTGAACTGAACATGCACTGACATGCAACTGAGTTAACTGATGTATTCATTAGTTGTATTATGAGTTAATAACTTGTGAAATTAATTAATAACTAATTCACCCAACTCATCTCTAGTCTATTTGCCAGTTAGACTAAATACAACCAGTTTAACAA
>APFE031481101.1:0-13197 GCA_000404065.3 Pinus taeda | reverse complement strand
TACTGGAGCAGAGAAAGAACTTTGACTCGGTTGAATTATACCAGCCTCTAGCATTTCTGCAACCATACGTTCAATTTCACTCTTTTGGGCATAGGGATATCTATACGGCCTGATGTTTGGAGGAACACTTCCTCGAATTAGATGAATAGCATGATCATTATCACGAATAGGTGGGAGACCTTTGGGGGTCTCAAATACCTTGGAATGATTGTCCAAGACTATTTGGAGATCTGGAGAAATAGATGATTCCAATGTGGAAACATCTAGCGAACATAATTGTGAAATTACACCTTTTCGTTCCTTTTTTAGAAGCTTTGTCATATGATTAGAGCTGATTATATTTCCCGGTTTCCCTACAATACCCCTTAATTCAACTTCCTTTCCTTCCACAGAAAATTTCATGAAAAGTTATTTAAAATTAAAAGCTATTGTACCCAAGGATTATAGCCATTGGACTCCTAGTACAACATCATCACCTCCCATTGGAATGGAAAGCATTGGGCTAGTCAATACATATTCTCTCATGGATAGCTTGATATTGTGGCACTTTCGAGATAAATTTATTATTCCCCCATTTGCAACTATCACTTGAAACTCTGCTGTTGGATATAAGAAGCAATTCAATTCTTTTTCTACCTTACAATGAATAAAATTGTGGGTACTTCTTGAATCAATCAACACTATTACTTTTTTCTTCTTGATTTGTCGTTCTTTCTTGATGGTTTGGGGAGTGGTAATTCCCGCCAATACATTACAAGATATGGTTGAATTCATTTCTTCTTTATCTAGGCTTCGTTCCTGGAGTATATCCTCTTCTTTTGACATTTCATGCTCCTTTTCTTCTTCCTCTTCACAATCTATGTAGAATAATTTCTTCTCAGCGCACTTATGACCTTTAGTGTATTTTCTATCACAATTGTAACAAAGCCCTTTTTCTCTTTTTTCCTGCAATTGTTGTGGTGTCAACCTTATAGCTTGCAGAAGAGTAGGGGAAACAACACTTCCATATTTATAGTTGTGAGTGGTATGCTTCCTGGTTGCCATAATTTTGCTTTCCATTTTTCTTGCTAACTTGAATGCCTTATCTAATGAATCAGGTTCCCAAAAACGAACATCATGTTGGATATTAATCTTTAAAGTCCCTATGAACACATCAATCCTATGCTCCACTGGAATATTTTTTACCCTTATGTTCAATTTTTGGAACTCCTCAATGGGCTCCATTATTGAACCCTTTTGTTTGAGACTTATCAAATGGCTAAAAAAAGTGTTGTTTTTTGTATCCTCATAATATGTTGTCAATTCTTCACTAAAAATTGCCTAGGAGATAATTTGTTTACGAGGGCAAAGCCATTGATACCATACAAACTAATTTGGTTCCAAATATAAAGTTGCAATACGTACATTTTGTGTGTTTTGCACATTCTTTAGATCAAAAAATTGCTCCATCTATAATATCCATGTTGCGGGATCCTTGCCATCAAATTTCCTCATATCTATTTTTGGAATATGGTGGGTCTTTGATCCCACATTAGAGTCTATATAATCATGATTAGGATTTATTTTGTTCTTATCGTGAGTTTCCTTTACTACCTTTTCACCATTAGTAAGTATTTCTTGTAGAAAATTTGTCAAATCTGTCTTCAAATCTGCCCTGTCTATCTTCAAATCTGTCTTCAAATCTGCCATGCCTCTCTTCAAATATGTCTTCAAATCTATCTTCAAGTCATCCATATTAGCTTCCATGCCCTTTATCTTAGATTCCACTTCATTTATCTTAGCTTCTATTAGCTTTTGTGAGAGTGACGTTTGTTGCACTTGTTCTTGTAATTTTGATTTATCATGTAGCATTTCTTCCTCTTCTTCATCAGTCATGCTAGAGACTTTAGGTTCCTTACTAGGTGTTTGACTTTTCTTTCCTTAGGTGGTTCCTTAAAATTCACGTACGAAATTTTTTAGATCCATCCATTATGATTTATCATAAAAACAAAATATTTAGATGTTCTTTAATCTTTATTTTAAAATTTTCCGTCGGAAGAGGTTTGGAGTGATGAACTGAACATTATACATTATAGTACCTCGGGGTTTGAAGTGGTAAGTGGCAGGTTCCCCTGCACTCGACCATGGGTATTACTCAATTACACCTGATTACACATATTTGATTCCCAATAGAATAGCCCCATCATGAACAGAGCGCTTATTATCTATGTTATTCTTATTCCGACCTAGTATTTACAATGGTGGCTCAAGTACTTCACGCCCACATACACGCCCGTTCTAGTAAGTGACTTCCCCTGGTTGCGTAAAAGATAACAGTTATTCTCTTTTACCTCGCACATATTTTTGAAAAATAGTGGAAATTTAAGGAGGAATCTGTTGAAAATTTTGTTTACCGCTGTCAAGCTGGAAGATTTTAAGTACAATTTGTAAATTTTGAATGTAATAATCAGAAAAAGATGTTTATAAAAAAATTGGGATCATTAAAATTCCTCACACTTCAAAAAAAAGGCATTTTAAACATGTTTAAAATAAAAAAAAAAAGAAAATGAAACTATACCATAATTTAAATATTAAACATGTAAAACAATCTTTTTATTAATTAATTAAATTCAAATAATTTAGTAAACACATAAGCATAAATTTACATTTAATTATAAAAAAATTGATGCGTCATTTTACATTACTAACATTTTTGAAATAAATTAAAAAAATTGTTTAAACTTCAATATTGATTATTATTATAAAATTAATATTATTACAACTTTATAATATATATTTAAAACCCTGATCTATTTGAATTAATGAAATTTAATATTAAAAATAATATTATTTATCACATATGTATGATTTACCAATATGTTCTTATTAATACTTTATAACCAAAACAATTCTAAGTTATTTTCAAAATACCCTTAAAAAATAAACACATTTACGAATATTATAATAATAGTTTATTAATACCCTGTAACCGCAACAATTCTAAGTTATTTTCAATAAAACCTTAAAAAATAAACATATTTATCAATAAACTTGGTTTCCTTAATCATAATTTTGTTCTTCTCAATTTATTCCTCCTTAAAATAATACAAACCACAATTAATTTCACTTTTACAGATAGAGAATAAAAAATGAAGAAACCACTCACACAATAGCACTTTTAACCAATTAAGAAGAGTAATTCAATTAGTCTGGATGATGAGTAATTTAATCACTGTATATTTTTTTGGTCACGACCGTTTTTTTTCGTTTGCCCATGTCTGAACATATGAAAGTATTATCATTTATCACTTTTAACCAATTAAGAAGAGCAATTCAGTTAGTCTTGACGATGAGTAATTCAATCATGGTATATTTTTTTTGCAGTTGTTTATAATGTAATTTTTTGATATTATTTTGGTGGGTATTTCTGGTCAAAATCCTGTAGCAATTTATTGGAATCGGAAGTTTGATAGCTAATTTCTGCACAATCAAAGTTTCCCGGGGTTTTTCAGGGTGCTGAATCCAAATATGCAGTTAAAAAATCATTTTAACTACAACAAATCAAGATTTAACCTCAATTTCTTCCGCAAGATTCCATCACCAGAATCTCCAAAAAATCACATTATAAACAACTCCTATTTTTTTGGGTCACAATTGTTTTTTCGTTTGCCCATGTCTAAATGTATGAAAGCATTATCAGTCATCATACTTTTACATTATGATCCATATTTAAAAAAAAAATTAATTCTGAACTTTTATCTGTCTATACAATCATGGAGTAAAAAATTTCACAACTAATATCAACTTAAAGTCACAACTAATTTCAACTTTTACTGATAGAGAATAAAAGATAATGAAGCAACTGTTACCCAACACTTCTAAGAAATAAAAAAGAATAATTCAATTAGTTTTGGAAAATGATCTCTATTTTTTTATTGACATTATTCTAAATTATTCAATTTTTTAGTTATCTATTATTTTGTTTCCGTTGTCTTAAGTGTAAAACGTATCAAAACATTATTTCACACGATAAGATAATGTTAACAATGAGACATTTTGCTTGAAAAATCACTACATAATTTTAGAATAAAATATTATTTATACTATTTTACAAAATAAATTTCTATAATTTATTAGAATATAAAATTAAAATTTAATTTGATTCAATACAAAAATTAATATATAATAATGGTCTATGCTTTTCATTACAATGTTTATATAATTAATAAGAAGAAATTAAATTTTAAAAATATAATTGAATGTTTATATTTCGATATAATTAATTCTATAATATATTATGCAATTATAGTTGATATCTAAAATGATATATAAACCATACAAATGGATATTTGTTTTCCAAAAGTATGGGAGATGTAAAACAAAACTTCCGCCGTATAATCCAAAACTTTACGTTGAAGCAAACACTTTTATTTTGAAATATCCTTTAATAAAGCGCTGGACATTTTTTGTTTTTGAAGGTATTGAATGTGTTTTTGGAGGGTATTGAAAGTGAATAACAACCGCATCCACTATATAATCCAAACCCTTATGTTGAAACATTCCCCCTTATTTTGAAATACCCTCTTATTTTGAAATACTCCACTATGGGGAGTTGTACATTAAGGACTAAAGGAACTTTAAGCTGGTGGCACATGGGAACTTCTGTGAAGAATGTTATATTTTTTTTATTATTATTAAATGTTTTTTAGATTATGAGAGGATAAATGTGTTATTTTAGTCAGTTTGTCAGATTAGTTGATAGGAAAATATTAAAATTGGCCCAAGTTAATTATTTATTTTAAATTTTTTTTATTGTTTATATTGGCATTTTAATGTTTAAAAAATGTTATAAATTAATTTTCAGTTGAATGTAATAAAGATGTTCAATATATAATAAATAGACGAGTAGTTATAAATAATTTATAAATGATTAATCACATTGCACATTAAAAGTTAATTAAATTATAATTTAAAAATTTCAAGTTATATTTTTGGGATAAATGGATATTTTCATTAATCAAAAAGTTACATATAGCTTGAATTTAAAAAAAGACTAAAATCTACTAAATACTTGAGACTAACATGCTACATCTCAATAATAGACATTCATAAAATAACTACACTAATCATCATAACAAATAAAACTTAGACAATTGAAGATTTTAAGGAGGGAAATGCCTCACACATTTGGATGACTTTTCCCTAGCTAACTAATTTTTCAGCGTCTTCTCAGATTGGTGGCTTATTACTCTTGTGGATTCATTTTTTCTCTTCCTTTTCTTTTTGGAGACCACCATGAAATCCATCATTTGAACGCCAAGAATGGACTATGAGGAACTCAAGTCAAAGTGATTGCTTCAATGATAGTCCTTACACAAAATCATAGCCTCATGATTTGGAATGTCGTTGACATTTTTCGCATCTCATTTTGTTGCAAGGGAAATCAGTTGTGGGTTATCCAGATCTATATCTTCTAGTATGCCTTCCACTTCAGCTTCTTATGAAGAAGTGCTAATCATTTCCCGTGGTAATGGATTTTTTTCGGGTTCTTCAAGAGACTTTTTCACATTTCCTATAGGGTTATCGGATTCACCATATGTTTATCGCATGCCTAATTGAATGTTGACTTGTTTTGGAGCATTTGATATAAAGGAGAGATACTCAATCCTATTTTCATATCTAAAAATCTACTCAATATTTGACGTACCCTAGGTACTCAAATAATTTCTTCTTTGGGGGACTCTTACCATATAATCTAGATGTTTTTGGGAAGTATTTTCTTCAAATCATTCCTTGTTATTCATTGAATGGTCCCTAAGAAGATACCCATAATCATGATAGTGTATGCATCTAAAGGGGACTTGTTCATTATCTTGAGACTCACTCCAAACATTATCGTGATAATGAATATCGATGGAGGTTGGAGGAGGATAGGATACATTCATGTAAAAATAGATCCATGTATATGAAGTGTACCTCCCTCTCCTCCTAACTTCTAATGATTTGAAAATTTTGTCGATGGAATTTCTAATGCCTTCAAGGGTTTCCTCCTCCTAGTCTTCCTTTAGAAGAGGAAATAGACAGATCCACATTGGGACTACAAGAAAATTCTCCTTCTATGGATTATATTATTCCTTCCAAAATCACATGAAGAGCACTCCATTGTCAAAAAAACACGACCCTTCTTCAAAAATCGATAATTTGACTTCCACGATATAGAAAATGAGTATAGATAAACTCTTGGCCCCTAAGTATAATTCTATTTCACCTTGGGGTTCCATTTATTTTAGATCCACCCAATCAAATCCTTTTTTAGGTCCATAATCTAATAAATTTGTATATTAAAGTGTGACCATGCATATATTGTATATATTCTCCTATCTTACTAGATTTAACCTGGTATTTTGGATCTTGCACTACTTTTGGCAGGGAATTTCCTACATTTCTAGCTTTCCTTTGTGCACCTAGTAGAGGGTTTGCTGTACAACTAGAAAACCTACTTCATCTAGTTGTTCTATAAAAGGGATGTCGAAGATAGGGAGATGGATAGGGAATACTAGTAGATCTAGATTAAGTATGAATTACCAAAATAATCTTGCTAAAGGAGGGTTCAAAGCCCCCTCTAACAAATCCAAGCATAAATTGTTATGCATAAGAGACCCTAGAATTTGTAGATAAGAGTCAAATAAATTTAACTTAATATTAATTCAAGTTATAACTTGAAATAAATAAGTTAAGAATGATATAGAAAACACTAAAAAATCATGTATATTTTGTAGTGATGTTGGTGTTGAACTTTCCTTAATCCCTAGATCTAGTTTGAGGTTAATCACACACACAAACACACTAGGAACCCACAAATTACAAGTACCTTACATAAAGAAAATCTTCAGTAATAAAATTGATTAAGTACATTAATATTTGAGCCCAAATCTCAATTACTTTATTAGTGCATCAATAAATGAATGATGGGGCTCACATACAAGAAATCATGACCCCTGATCACTAATACAACTAATATAGATAGTATACCAACCTAGAGCTTGCGATATGATTCTTCAGATCTACAATCTACCAAGAAAGACAAGAACAAATACAAACAACTTACTTGTTGATGCAACCCTTTTAACACTACCCTTTTCTATCATCATTTTCCGTTGAAGCCTATTTATCCTTTGCCATCAATAGATAGTGGTCTAACCCCTTTCAAATCTCTTTCATACACTCTTTCTTGCAACAATTCAGACCCTTGAGACTTGTTATATGTATTAGCTCCAAATTATTACCAATACATAGTGGTATTTGTCCCTCCACACCGCTGTATAATCTACCATCATACACTACTATCAAAAGCTCCTTTTCTAGATATACATGAAATGTTACAGTGAACAACCATATACACTAAATAAAAAATCCCTATTTCTTCCTTCTTTGTTGTTCACTTAACCATAAGGCTGCTCAAATGTATGTCAAAATATTTCAGAGGCCTTTCATCCATCAGGCTACTACCTTCAGCCTCCTTAGTTGGTTTATGACCCTCATCAAATGTTTTGTGACCCTCTTCAGTTTGGATATGAGTCCTTCAGCCCTTTCCATACATTACATAGGCCTTTCGCCCCTCCCTGTAAGAGAAACTAGATATTCAAGCCTCTCCAACACAAAGAAAAGGTAACATAGACAAACATAAAACCAATCCACTGCTTCTCCTTCTTGCATACAATCATACGACATATACAATATACTCGAAGGATACTTGACCTCCTTGAAAAGATGTATTTATTACTCTAAATGTGTGACCTATTCCTCTTGGTTGTTTCTCACACAAGAAGGGTTTGTTGTTTAGTTTTTTAACACTCATAAAAGCCATCTATTTTTCGCTCACTCTTCTTCTTGCACACACTCTATTCCATCCACTCTTCAAAGTACCTTTGGTACCATCAACTCAGATACCATGTTGAATTTTCCAAAGGCCCTAGATTTTGTCTAAGGCTAGCCACACACACAAACACACTAGGAACTTATAACTTACTAGCACTTTTCATAATGTAAATATTTAACAATAAAATAAATTATGGACACAAAGGTTTGAGCCATGGGGCTCTCGTACTATGCATCATGGCCCTCAATCACCAGTACAACTAGTATACATAGTATATAACACTAGAGCTTGTAGTTTTGTTCTTTAGAGATGCAAATTTTCACAAAAATACAACAACAAAGAGATATGACTTACTTGTTGATACAACACTTTCAACACCAGCCCTTACTGTCCTTAGTTTCCCTTGAGACCCGACTATCCTTTTCCATCAACACAATGATCTCACTCACTTTATATATTTGTCGTAATATGTTGCTCACAACAAGTCACACCCTTCAAAATTCTTGTATATATTACCTCCAAAGTACCAACAATAAAAAATTTTCCTTTTCCTTCATCACCACTATATAGTCTTCCATTCACGCATTGCTGTCAAAATCTCCTTTTCTGCATAAAATTTAAATATTTAGCTCAACAACGATCTACAGGAAAAAACAGAGTGCCTTTCTTGATTCATTGGCTTTCACTTATCCATAAGGTTACTTGGACCTATGCTAAAAATATTTATGAGGCCTTTCATCCATCGAGCTACTATATACAGCCTCCACAGTTGGTCTATGAACCTCATATGTTTGAATCAAATGCCTTTTAGCCCTTTTCAGATATTACACGAGCCTTTTAGCCCATTTTGTAAAAGCAGCTACAACTTCAACTCTCTCTATCACAAAGACAGAATTCCACCTAGACAACCGACAACTGATCCACTACTCCTTCTAGCACAAACCCATATGATTAACAAACTAGACTTAGAGGATACCCAACCTCCTTCACAAGATAAATATTTCCTCCTTTAGATATGTGGCCTCTTTTTATTGGCTTGTTCTCACACAAGAATGGTTTTACATTTATGTTACATTCGCACTCATATAAACCCTCTAGTTTTCCATTGATCCTTACACATCATTTATGTTAACAATAGTTGAGGCACTCAAACGCCTTCAAAGGTTGTAAGGACATGGATGAATCTTTTTCATTGGCCTAGATCAAACCATAAATCAAACTTTTCATTTCTCTTTAGCCCTCCAAGATCTCGGTTACCTTGTTTCTCCTTTAACCTTTGACATTCCCTAATAGAACAAATGATAACCATCTTGTGTTCTTCTTCCAAGAGCAGATCTTTGCCTCCATTAGCTGATCTCAACCCTTCGAAGGCACCCTTAGCAGAAGAAAAGTGACATCTCTCTTGCATACAATGAACCTCTTCCTAGGCTCTCCACCATTTTCCCTTTCTCTTAGGTCACTTCAGAAACCTTTGCACTTATGTTTTCCACTTATCAAACCTTTATAAAAAATAATTATTTTATTTTACATCATAAACCCACATCCTTGTGTCAAAAAATCCCTATTTGGGTAAGTTTCCTGATGAACCACTTTTGATGGGTATCATTCTCAAGAATACCTTCTGAACTACCAAAAATATAACAATGGGCTTCCCCACTTCCGTAAAACCTAGAAGTTGCCATTCTCCCAATTAAAATTCCCCCCCCCCCCCCCCCGGCATTAAAGAACCCTACATTAAGAAAATTGGGGTTTGTCGCTTAAAGTAGTGAACACATTGACCCTTAAATATGAAATTAATCTATGAGATTCTACAAATGCATAAAATATACTTGCAACAAGTTAAACCATAAAAATTAGAGATGGAATCCTAATCACATACATATATATAACACCTTGTAAAGAAGAGTTGATGAATTTTTTAATATGTTTCATCTAAATGCAAAAATACTCTCCATGAAATATGCATAATGTATTAGAAAGAAAAATCATACCATCAACCACATTTTCATGTGAGAAAGGCGATTTTTAAACAAACTGTAAATGATATAAGTGCGTAACAATTAATGTTTCATGTGATTAAGGATTTTCTAAACAATATTTGATGAAAGAATGTACATGGAAAAAAATTAGCAACTAATAGTGTCGATGCATTAAGTTGTGTGTATGACTAATAGTTCCTTAGATATAAGAGGGAAATTACCAAGGAGTTTATGATTTTTAGCAAAATGTAAGAAAGTTAAGACTTTCTTATATGTAAGAGTTATCAAATTACATATTTTTTTGCATTTTATTAACATATCCCAGTTATTGATTATTTGCTCTATTAGAAATTTATTTTTTGTTATGTAAAACTAATATTTATTGTATATTTGTAAATTTGGAATGCATATATTATTAGTTAGATGGATGCAAGAAGAAAGTTTATGTAACACTACCAACACATAATTTATGGAAATAAATATATAATAGAAAGAAATATATATATAAACATAAAAAGGTTGAATAATGATTTGGTGCCCTTATAAATTATCTGGTTTTATTGATTATAATTATTTCAAGATGGTTTAAAAGATTTACGTTGGCTCACAATTACTCTTCACATGGCCCCCAACTAGTATTGATGTCCATGATCTGTCCTCGGTTAAATGTTACATGTACTTTGTTACAGGCGGCATAAGAATGGCTGATCCCACTACATGTGTCCATCAGAGGGTTGGGTTAACCTACGACAGCTGGCCCGATCTACTTTCGTTGATCTTTGGAGGGTGATCCGATGGTGGGGAGGGGTTATGGTTTTACCATCTAACCAACTCTCCCACGTCTAGCCGACTGTGGTGTCATTTTTTGTTGCTAGCTTTTCGATTTCGCTACTTTGAAATGAAGTTGGCCCTTGGTGGCTTCAAGTCGGTTCATGACCATTTTTGTTGTGTGCAATGGAAGGTTTTGACATGCCCTCACTAGAAGTTATCCTAAACCACTTGACCCATATTGTTCTAGTTTTATACACTTTTTGAGGTTGGGTTTCGCTTTGGTATTTCATCTGGTTTGGTGTCTAACTCACTGCTCCCACCATCTAGGGATGGCTCGATGGATTTCTAATCCTGTGGAAGGTAGCCAAAACCAAAGTTGACTTATGGAAGGTGGGTATGCTATATTTTTATGTCTTCCTTAATTTCTTTCATTGATTTCTTACAGATTCTCTTTCCCAATTCCGTGAACTAATTTATCTTACTGGATTAACAGTAGACCGACATCTACTAGAGTTCTCTAGTCTTAGGTATGATCACCACCTTCTCAGCATCCATTTAGACCTTGTTTAATAGCATGTTTAGACTCTTATTGGAATTTTTAGGTTGTTGTCACATGATTGCAGGTCTCATATGTATCATACTACTACCAGTTTGTTATTCGCGTGGTTAAGACAATGTTATTCATATTTTTGAGAGCTTATGGACCTTCACTTGTGTATACAGGTTGGAAAATCCTCCCTGGTTCAATATATGTTTAATAGATAATCATATGGTAATTTGTTCTATGAAATAATTGTTTATCTAGATAGAGACTATATGTTGAATATTGTTAAACCAAGATTTTCTTTAGGTAACCATGTTCATTGGTTATGTTTTGCGCTCAGTGTTAACATATATTCTGAACTGCTTACGATGTGATTCAACCGAGGGTTAACCTTGGTATTTTTCTTTGAAATACTATTTTGAATAGTGGATATCTATTTATAAATGATTCCTATTAAGCTTCTAGACTCAAGGGTTTGGGTTATTTAATGATTGAGACAATTTCAAACTGTTGACCTAGTTTTTGCCACTATGGACTTAATTTAAGTTTTTAAGTTACATTCCTACTTTGAGATTGAAGAACTTTATTTATGTTCAGTCCTTCACATTTTAAAAAGAATGAGTTTTCCATGTACTGGTATGTTCCTTACTATTTTCTCCTTGTATTCTATAATGATTGGTAAGGGTCCTTTTCTGTTTTCTTTTAAAGGTAACAGTTGAATGAATAGATAGTGATTTCTAGTTATTCGGGAATGTTCACCTCCTGTAACACATTTTTCCCTTTGATTATTATTTGTTCAAGATTCAGAACCTACTGTTATAAAAGTTTATTTTTAACAATTTCAAGGGTTTGTGTGTATCTATTTATTACAGTAAAATAACTAAACCATGCATTACTTGTTTGTAAAAAATTACTATCTATTCTTCTGTATGTAAGCAATTATATTCTATTCTTTGTCCTAAATGCACTTCTATGAAACTTTCATCCTTAATTAATTATGTCAATCAGTTAGTATTTTTCTATATTCAACTAACATTTCTTAAATATATATTTGAGTTACTTATATGTTAAAATACTTGTAATCATGCAACTCTAATATTGTCTGGAAAGTCTCGCCACCCAATCGTGAGTATGGAAATTATGTCCAAACTCTCCCCTGAGAACTTACTTCACACAATAATTGAGATGATTCCATCTACATTCAGGTACCTTGGGCCTTAGCACTCACTCTCCAGCCTCAAGTCTTTTACCTTATAGACTGTATTTGAGTATTTTCCCACTAGTTTATTTCACCCAGCTCAAGGATGTATCCCTTTGTCTAGACTCATTCCCCATCTATATTGTCCCGCAAGGAGCAGATGAGTATTTTTTTCTTTTTAACTATTCTCTTAATTGTTTCAAACATTTTTTTGTTAAAACACCTTAACTCCTAATTATCCATTAATTAGGTAACAAAATATATCCTCACCTTCCAGCCTCATTCATTTATCATTTTAGCAGCATGAAGTAAGAAAATTAATGTAGTAAAAGGTAAAATAAAACTTAGTAAACACGGTAATTGTTTATGTAGCTTGGGGTGTTACATCTTCCCCCCTTATGAAGAACATTGTCCTTGGTGTTCTTTTAGATTTAAGAAAATAACATTGTAAAGGCTTTCCACATAAATTCCTCTTCTTCCAAGGTGGCCTCATCTGGGCCAAAGTGCTTATAGTTCACTTTAACCTGGGTGATGGCTCACTTCTTGTTATGTAACCAACTCAAGAGAAAGATAGAAAAGATAGATCAACGCCTTAGAATTCAGCCTCTTCGAGGAGCCAACCTCCTTTACATTACATAAATGAACAATTCTTGGATGATTCAAATGACAAAACCTTCTTTTTATATATAGGAGTCTAAGGAGTCACAATATAACCGAGCTGACCTAACAATAATAATATAAAGCCACAAAAATAACAATAGAGGGATTCTATGGGGCACAGTAATAACAATATGGGGACAATAGGGGCACAACAATATTAATAAGCGGTATAACTACAATAGTAATG
>APFE031481099.1:0-10369 GCA_000404065.3 Pinus taeda | reverse complement strand
CTGGTAGGACTGCACAAGCAGCTAGTGCAAACACAAGGGAAGATGGAAGAGACAGAGGCTGCACTGCAGGCAACCCTACAGCAGAAAGAAGGAGGCCAAACTTCTCAGCCCCCTCCAGAGATCATAAACCTTGAGGAGCCCCCACAGACTACTGCTCCTCCCATAGGGCAGACAACTCCATCAACATTAGCACCAGCACCAACCTCAGAGCAGGATCTGAGCCTTGATATGCAGAAGTTGATGAGTGAAATCAAGATCCTAGAAGCCCAGATGATAGAGCTAAATGAATCCAAGGAGAATTTAGCTAAGCTGAATGAAAAATATGACAAATCCAAGCAGAATGTAGCTGAAAAAGGGAGAGAAATAAAAGCTCTCAAAGAAAAGATAAAGGAGTTGGAGAAAGAGCTCACCCTTGACAAAGTGGTGGCTGAGGTCAAGACAGTTTTGTGGACCCACATTGGCTAATCAATAACAGATTAGTGGCAATATATTGAGACTATCCATGAGCAAATGGAGCTCATAGGCAAAGCACAGAAGGAAGTCCATAGAGCAAGGGCATCTCTAGGCAGTATGCCTGAGATAGCCAACAAAATGATCAATGTGCTTAATAACCGGACAGGTCCTCAGCTGGCAGCAATAGGAATCTCCAACAGAACTGAAACCATCCGGCTGATAAAGAGGGTCCTCACATTGAAAATCCTGGTGCAAACATTGGATAGAAGAAGCCAGGACATGCAAACAGAAGTCAACAGATTCATGGATAAGTTTGCAGCATTACAGGGCAGAGGTCTTCCTAGCTTGCTGAACAGTGCAGGGAGACTGCTATCACATAGATTATGCAAAAAGGGGATGAACACCATTTGGCCACAATCAGATCAGTCAAGGATCAAGTACTTCAGAGGTAACAGGGCCAGCATCTGGGCAGAGTCTCTATGACAGAGTAGAGAACTTATTTTTTATTATGAATGAGATCAGACATTTGTTTGAAGTGCCTCCAAACTTCTACAAATACACAGAGGCAGATGAAACTTTAGATGCAATTTTGAGACATCAATTGCCTACACAGGAGTGGTGGACTAGAATGATACAGTTGTTGCTATGAACAGGAGGTTTTCATCAAAGTTTTGTCATCAAAAAACATAAGTCATCATATTCAGAAAATATGATGCATACACTATGACTGGAGAAAAGTGGAATGAGCCAACTCAACAGGAAGATTCGGCCACTAAAAGCAACACTGACAGCTACAGGTAACAGGACCGAGAAAGCTACAGCATGACAAAGTATAAAGACACATCATTCAGCATTAATGCAAAACGCTCAACCGACTCAGTGTCCTCCAAAGGTCAAGAACAGTTCTGACAGAATTAAAGACTATTTATCTTACATTTAGGGTAGCAATAACTTCATTATCTGCTTTTTTGTAAAGTTGGTGAGCGTATTTAATTTATCAAGTGACTCAGCGGTTCAGATATTTTGTAAAACCGATTGTATATATTCCCTCTCGCATAAGCTTGCAGGGGGTGGTTGTTGTTGTTTCTTGTTAAGAAGGAGAACTCGGTTGTAATTTCTGGAAGAATGATATAAACAAAGCTTGGAGTTTACAGGAATTGGGTCTTACTCATGCATGCTGTCTTGGAACCATTGAATGCTACAGGATTCTAGTGCTATGGCTTAATATAATAAGTGTTCTCTATCTCTGTTAATGTTTTATTATTTGTTCAACTCACATCTCTCATATGTTGCTCTAAATCTAGGGAGAAAGAAAAAGAATAGCCCAGGATTTGTCCATGGAGACACCCTGATCTCAATCTGTCTTTGCTATAAATGTTTTATATGACTTTAGCTGTTTAATTGGAATTCTTAACTGCTCCAATAAACCCTGAATATTTCACAGTTACTATTTAGTAATTCATGTATGTTACTAAGTAGAAATTGTTGTTCAAATTGTTATCACACTGTCTGTAATTCCATTTCCCATTGTTTCACTCACTAATCAGAATTTATATTAAGAATAGCCATCTAGCCTTCCAGTAAAACTTTCTCCATCATAGGCACCAGGACTGTCTCAGATTTCTGCCTCCATATGCCCAATGGACTAGCATCTTTCACACATTTCCTTCCCTTCTCACAACAACAGTTCACAACCAAAGTCTCAAACAAAAACTGAAACTTATAACTAGCCTAAAATATTCACAAAATAGAGCCAAAACTTAAAGAGAGAGCCCTCTCTGATTATAGGTAGGCTAGGACCTATACTCCAAAGCTTGGTTAGTGGTTACCCCGGTCGTATTCCTTTGGGAGTCATAGGGAACAACCTGGGTGTTAACAGAGTTGCAGCCTTGTTTAGAGGCTGAGTTGCAATTATGGTTAGAGGATTAATTATAGATATGTTATGGTTGGATTCCAAGCTTTATTTGGAGACCAAGTTGTAGTCCTTATGGAGAATGAATTCTAATTTGAGTTAGGTAAAAGATGTCAGGAGGGTAGGCCTTCTTTTGAACATGTTATGAGCCTAAATACTTCCTTGAATAGTAAAACACCCATAAGTTGGTTCTTACTGAGGATTGGTGTCCTCATCTTCTTGACAGGTTGGAGTCTATTATTTTTGTAAGTTGGTGCTTACAAAATATTGGTGTCCTCACAACTAGTTGTAATAAATTGAACACTGTTTAGAAAGTGTTCAAGTGTTATTTCTTGAAGTTTGGATTTCCACTTTTGTCTCTTTATTAGTACATTGTTTTGATGATTGATTATGTGATGTGATTCCAGTATTAAGATTAATAAAGTGAAAAAAATAAAAAATAAAAAATATATTGTATGATATTGATTCACCCCCCTCTTAGTATCATTGTGTATTTCCAACAATTGATATCAATGCAAGATTCTTTGAGAATGGTCTAATAAATGGAAGAAGAAATTATATGTGCCATGGAAAGTTAAGAAGCATCAATAAAAATTCTCTTCTTTGATAGAACATATGTTTCCTTTTGGAAGAGAAGATAAGACTAAAAACCCACTTGATGTCTCTTTGTGTTGAAGTTTCGCTATTTGTTACAGACAGATATACGGTTCCATATTCTCCCCAAACTAATAAAGATGAGAGAAATGCTTATATCTCCAATGAAAAAGCTATGAAATCCATTTTAAGTGGCTTGTTAGATTCAAATTTTGTTAAAGTTACGCAGTGTGAATCAACTAAAGATATGTGGGACAAACTTGTGAGCAACTATGAAGGAGATTTCAAAGTAAAGAAGGATAAAATTTAGACTTTCTGAGACAATTTGTAACCTTCAAAATGAATGATGATGTAGATGTTGTTGCTTATTTTATTCGATTAGATGAAGTGGTTAATTCTCCAAAGGACTTGGTGAAAAAGTTGAAGAAATAACAATTGTTCAAAAATTTTGAGGTCTCTTCCTCTAAATTTTGATGCCAAAGTCTCTCGCATAAAAGAGTTAAAAGGATTTGGAAAATCTAAAAATGGATGAGCTTCATGGAATTCTCACTGCATAATAAATGAGGATGGGAAACTCATCACATAAAGAAGCAACATTTAAAGCATCTAAGAAGTTATGAAAATGCAAGTATGGTGACTACTCCATTGATGACTCTAATACAAAATTGACTTAACAAGTCAAGAACCTAAAGATAATATCTATATTCAATGGTAATTTACCTCTCATATGTTTTAGTTGTGGAAAGATAGGAAATTTTTATGCTAAGTGTCCTTTCAAGGAAGAGGGTGATGATGAGGAAGAACCTATAAAGGGGTCTTTGTTACAGCTCAATCTAGCAAGGGCCCTGGGAGGGGTTCTTAAGGGACAACTAATAGACCAAATGGAAACAACAGGACAGGGACCCATTGTCATCTCAGTCGATGTCCCCTTCTCTTTACAGACTTTCACTGATGGGAGGAGTCCCAGTATGGAGGAAACCACTTTAATGATAGGATCAATGGCAAGTTATAAGTGATTTCCTGGGTCCATTCAAAGGAGAGGATCATTTAATGGTTCAAATACCTAAAGAAAATTTGAAAGGCTCCCCAAGAAAGACCAATGAAAGATGACCTTGGGCTTAAGAATATTAAAAAATGATGAATGCCTAAGATCAAAACTTCCAAAATCCCCAACTTGTGATTGATGTGTTTATACTAGGGTCCAAAGTGAAGCAAGGATGGCTCATTCAATGGAAATATTCAATTAAAGTGTGAGCTTTTGGGAGAAGCTAGTGTGACCTTCCATGAAAAACCCCTTGAGAGAAATACTATAAGAGACCAAGGGTTGAGAGATATACCATGGTAAAGGCTCATCCAATGGTCACCTATAGTTAAGAGGAAATGTTTGAATGATGAACTACAAAGTGCAAACCTTCAAGAAATCCCCAATTCAAAGAAGCATCAAGGGTTCCCTCTTAGTGTGATAGCTAGGGCATCAATTTATTTGAAATTCCACCATCATAAGTCATTCAAAACTAGAGCATGCCTAGAGGAGACATAAATTAAGAAACTTGTCAGGACGGAATCCTAAAATTCCTCATCCCTAAAATTTTGCACCAAGCCCTAAAAAATATCCTATCCTTAGGGTATGAAGAAAAGAGGAAGGAAATAGGTGAAAGAATGATATGTTGTTAAGTTAATGTGATCACCAAGGATCTAGGACCAATGCCTGGATATTAGGAAGATTAGAGTCAAAATGAATAAGATTTAACAACTTCACTCTTCAAGGAGGCTTAAAGAGGCAGCTACGCTCTTTGTGGATGCAGCTTCAGAACAACTTTAGACTTTTATACTTCGATATGCAATATTTTATGGAGTTTCAAGGTAAAAGGTGCACAACCTACCCCTAGGAAAATTCGTTCTTCTTGCCAGGATGAAGAACATATGCAAAGAGCCAAGATTACAAGTGTTTCATAAATTCACATTAATTTTTAGGGCACAAGTAAATTCATGACATAACATTTCATACATTAGACATGAAACATTATGAAATTTGCATGAAAAGAGCACTTACATGACAAAAAGAGTATATCCATCCATAAACTTTCCAAATAGAAGCTCTAAGAGAGATAGCGAAAATATTCCACTCATCGAAATGCATTTAATCATCCAAATCATTCCACAAATTGTAGGTCTGAAATGTTTACAAAGATATTTCCCAAATCCAAGTGATGGTGAGAGATCAAATGAACCTCTCTCACATTTACATGATCCCCCAAGGGATTTGAATGGCCTAATTATGCCTAATAATTCCCCTATGATAAAAATAATGTGCAAAATAACATCCTTTTGGTGACAAGCCCACCAAATAGCTCCATAATATGAAAAATAAGCCTCTTAAGAGGGCCGAAATGATAATACAATAGCTAGGAGGCTCGTTGGAAGGCATAGTGAAGTCCCTAATGTGCCATAATGAATAGGAGGGATCCAATAACAATGTAAAGGGGGTGTCCCCTTGATCTCCAAGCAAAGAACCTGTAGTGCTCCCAAGTGGTTGTGGGGGCACAAAAGCATCCTCATGGGTCTCCAATTGAATTGAACAAGCATGTATCTCATTCATATTCAACTCTATAGCCTAGACATTTTTATCATGTGGTTCATTAAACCTCTTACACATAAGACACATTATGTTTACCATTAGCAGGTCATTACACACATTATAATAGCCATGGTTAAAAAATCATGTAAAAATATATAAGACTATGGTGATGGGACACTTATTCCAAGTTGAATGTTGGGTAGGACATCCTAGGGGGTGTCCATTTGGTTTTTTATGGATAAGGAAATTGATAAAGGCAATGACGAAGGCATTAAAGAGGCAAAAAGGTACTTTGGCACATTTATTTATGAAAATAATGGAAATTAGGAGAAAAAGGAGGTGAAATGTCACAGGTTGCATGTGAGGAGGAAAATGAAGAAAATAGAGGCCTAATTCATAAAAAGGCTTATGAGGATCAGTTGGTAACCTTTTTTTCTCAGTTTGGTATTGGAGCTCTCTCTCTCATTATTCTCTCTCTCTCATACTCTTGGATACTTAGAGCTTTCCTGGATCACTCTTGGAGGGTGTGGCATACTTGGATTCTTAGAGCAAGAAGGCAAAGGAAGAGCAAGAAAGAGAAAGAAGGCATTGACATTAGTAGCTACATCATATTTTCTTGTTGGTTCTGAATTGCATGTATGATTTCGTCACTAGTTTGGACATGCATGGCATATGCATGTGGTTTCTCGATTGTGATTTTTCATTGGCACGGAGGATTGCCTAGATCGACAGTGAATTGCCTAGCCTTTCCATTCCTGGATAGCCATGGTGATTGTGGGTTACTTTCATGATTTGTTTTTGGTTAGTTCTAATGATTCCCTAGCTTGGGTTGAGTTATTAGTTCATGGCAGCCCTAGATGGAAAAATGCTCTGGAAGCCCTGTAATAGCTTGGGTTGAGTTACTAGTCCTAGAAGCCTTGGTTGGACAAATGCTTTGGAAGCCCGGCGCTAGCTGTGGGTTGAGTTACTAGTCCTAGAAGCCCTGAAAGGCTTAGATGGAGACCAATCTGATGATGGTTTTGTAATGTCCAGCCTTGAGGTGGAATCATTGTTTGATGGGTTGAGGTGGATGGCCTATGGAAGCCCTGGATGAGTTTTGATTGATGTGTTCTATGATATCCCACATTCATGCTTGGAATATGGCACAGGGGTGAATGGATGAATAGAGATTTGCTCAACCATTCTACGATTGGGTGGAATGTGGTAGTCCCATCTTCGGTTGGTTCATTACATTCATTAATGAGAAATCCATTCCCTTGATTTTCATGTGTAAAGGTATTGATGATGGATTTGATAGTTGATATGTTTATTGTATTTGTGTTCTTATTATGTTGGTTATATGCACATTTTATGACAACAACTATGTATGGTTCTCAACATGTTTTTACTTGTATGTGAATGGATAATGTGTTTATGACCTAATAGATGATAAGCAGAAAATGGCATGAGGGAACAATGTTTCATAGAGATTCTCAGATAAGTATGAGTTCCCTACACTTAATTATGTTATTTACACCTGTAGATTACATGTCGATGATATGTTTGAGGAAATGCCTGTCATGGCTAGTAGGGATCCAGTCAAGGTCTTGAATAAGTATTTTCTTTAGTACTTTCATTTCCTTATTAATTTACTAATCTGAAGAGATGGATTAGTTCTGGGCAGTGACCTGGGCTCTGGGCCTGAAAAAGTGGCTCAAATCCTGGATTCACTGGAATAGCACTGACAATTTCGTTCCACAATCGTTGGCAGGCATGCCTATGAGAGTGACTTTAGGTTGTTGGTCACTCCCTTGCCCATAGCATGAGAGTGACTATGGCCCAAGAGACCTAAAACAATAGTGGCACCCAGTGACATGCTATCTGAGTGATTGACTTGTCCTTTCAGGGTTCTGTTGATGATGTTGGATGTTTGTACAGTGTGTTTTCATTAGTTCCACTTCCTTAATGTGACTTAGGAGGTCAAATCATAACATTGTGGCCTCTCGTTGCGTGTTTACCCTGGTTGGTCGGTTAATTTGGTAGATGTGGCAGGACAGTGTTACAGAGTGGTATCAGAGCATGGTTCAACTTTTGGACTGGATGGGCGGTGTGTGTTGGTCACACATGCATGTTAGTTGCATGTGTGTCTCTTACACTTGCATTCCATGTGCTTGTTGCATTTGCATGATGTTGATCATGGTTGTAGTGATGTCTTCATGTGGAATTTGATGTTGATTTTTGGAATGCATCATCATGAGTATATGATTGGTTACATATTGTTACATGTCGCTTACATGTTGATTTTATGTCAACTACTTACATCCTTATATGTTAGGTTACATTTTGAATATTTTGATTACATGCATCAGTCTTGTAGGTTGATTGCAAGAACTGATAGCTTATGTTTGACTACATGTGTTTATGCGTAGGTGTAGTTGATTTGGCATTGCTTGTGCATACTGTTGGTTGCATGTGGAAATGTGTACAATGGAGTAATGTTTGTTTTCATGCATGAGGTCATGGTTTGTGTACTTGATATGGTCACACATTGATGACTTGACTCTAGCTAGAATGATGCATGTATGGTTTGGTACTCATTTGTTATATGTCTATATACATTTGTTATGCATGTATGGTCTTGGTTATAGTTTGAATATTAGGTCAAACATGCCTTTGAAGTCATTGTATGCAATTTAGGTCATCATGGTGTTATTGCTTCTTATGATGCTAATGTGTTGGATGAGATAGAGTAGGAGATGCAGATCATCATAATGAGGTTGCAACATTAGACTTTGGGGTAAAAGCATATCATCATACAGGTATTGAATGTTTGGAATGCAGGTATGTAAGTTAAGGAATGTTATATGCATTAGTTTATATATATTAGGTTTGTGTACATATCTTTTGATGTTATGGTTACATACATGATAGATGATAGTTGATTAGTGTAGTTATATGCACATGAGTCAAATAGTCAAGAATGGTAGTAACATGTGGTTGTAAGCATTGTTATTGTTGGTTGGGTTAGATAACTTGATGATTATGTTATATGATATGTTGTTGATGAGTATGTTATAGGTTAACTTGTTCTTGTTATATGACAGTTAGCTTTATGATTAGGTTTTATGTTGTTGATGAGCATGAGATATAGCTTGTTGTTGTTATATGCTATTAACTTGATAATTAGGGTTATTTCATTGTGATCTTGATGTCGTAATTTGGATGGTCATATGTGTGATGGTTTTGTTAACTTCATTGATGATCTTGATGTTATATGTATTGCATTAACCTGGTTTGACCTATTCAAATGGTTATGGTTGTGATATTTACGTATGAGTCAACTTATTGTGACATTGTGTTGTACTAATATAGACATATTGTACATATGTGATTTCTATGCATAAATGATAAATGCTTATGAGTTTATGATGTGAACATGTCAATTAATTAGTGTTATGGATATCCTGATCTTATTTATGTTTGATTTAACATGTTGTAAAGTTATATATTTCTAACTAGATTGATTGTGCAAAAAAGATAGCCTCCCCTGAGATACATTAAGGTACGAGCTTTCTTATGTGATCTATTTAGTGTTCGAATGTTTTATTATGTCATTTATTTGGTGTTTGAGTGTCTGGTGTCTATTATATCATTTAGTTGATTTATTTAACATGGTATGTTTGCAAGTTGGTTGAAGGTTTGATGAGTTGCATAATATGAGTGTGTTTATAAGGTTTCTTGCCAAAATGATCTTGTTTTAAGATGATTGTACTAACACATATGTGTTGAGACAGTTGATATGTACTTGAGTATAGTAGGTGATATTTGTAGCATTATGTCTAATAACTCTGAGTTGACTATGGATTATGATGTGATTGTTAGTCTTGGTAAAGGTTGATTTAAAATTGATAGATATGATTGTCTTGATATCTGGAACATGTGGTTGACATGTGTAAATAGTTGTAGGAAACATGCTTGGTATTAGCATGATAGGATATCAATTGATGTGTTTACATAACTATCAATTGGGTGATGTGATAGTGCATAGTAAGCCTCAATTGCAAGGAAAAAAGGGTAAAAGAAAGGAATTAGACAAGAATTCCTTTGGCTATGTTTAGAAACCCTAATTCCAAACGAATGAGTGCTTTGCATACAAGAAGTATTCTTAACCCTAATTTGTATGAAATTATGTGCATATGTGTTATATTCATGGACATGTACTTGACAATTATATCAGCTAGTCCCTAGTTACAAGTGGTTTGTCAAGGGAATTGGAGTCCCTTGAGAGATGACGTGGATGTGTTCAATTGCAAGCAATGTGTTTGGCACAATAAGGTAAGGTAATCAGTGTATTGCTATGTTTATTTATGCATTGACAATTATGTGTTGATGGCAGTATGATGCAGGGGTGATCCGGATTTAAACAGGAACGCAACAAATTACAGAGATAACCATATACACAAATATGCAGCGGAAATAATACTTCATTTCATTAATGGAAAATACTAAAATATGCTTACAATCAGAAATGGAAATAAAATAGCTAGGGCGATGGTAGCTTATCTCTGAGAAGAGATGTGATGGCTACATGCCTCTGAACTGTGTTACAATGAGGCTCGAAGGCCTATTTATTGTTTGGGACACAATGAAAAACCCTTCACATTCCAAAACCTAACCCTAGGAGATGAAACGCCAAACTGTGGGCCCCGTTTGGGGGTAAGTTGGTACATCAACTTCCCGGGGTCGTAACTTTAGCATATGATCTTCGTTTGACGCGTACAATAACTCATTAGAAAGATCTATTCGAGCACTATCATTATTGGAACGGGAAACATTGGTCCATTCCATGGACC
>APFE031481095.1:152882-183300 GCA_000404065.3 Pinus taeda | reverse complement strand
AGGGGAAAGGACAAGTTTGACTAGAGAACGAGAGAATCCTCAGTCAAGGAAGGCCAGAGAGCCATCACCTCCACCTTCAATTTCACCCTCAAGAGTCTCAGTAGAAGCTTCAAGAATGTATGAATAGGAAGGAGAAATTCCTGCAGACACGGATCCAAGAGAAGAAGAAAGAGTCTTCAAAAAGGCTTTCATGGACCTCACTGAAATGGTGAGGATATTGTACCAAGAAAGAAATGAGAAATTGGCTGGAGAAGGTTCCAAACATCCACTTGAAGGAGAGGGTCCTTCAGGAGGTAAGAAGGATGATGATCATTCCAAGAAAGGACATGGAGGTAATGGTGATCCACCACCCCCATCGTCACCTCCTTCCTCTTCATCCTCGTCTTCCTCTTCTGTGCATAAGCATAGATCCTCTGGAAAAATTCCTTTTTTGAAGCTTGATGTAAAATTCAAATTACCTATGTTTAATGGTGAAGTGAATGCAGAAAAGCTTGACAACTGGATTAGGCAATTGGAAGTTTACTTGAGGATCCAGAATATGCATGATGATGCCACAAAGATTCAGTTGGCTCTTTGAGAATGGTGGACATCATTGGTCTGGTGGGAGCAAGCACAGGAGGAGATCAAGAAATTGGTAAGTTACCTTAACATGGAATGATTCTGTTAGAATTAAAAAACAATTTAATCCTCTTGCTCACATGCAGAAAGCCATTATGAACTGGCAATTTTCAGACAACTTAAGGGTCAGAGTGTCCAAGACTACACCCAAGAATTCAGGAGAAGAGCTCTTTTGTTAGGGGTAGATTTACAGACCCAGGAAACCTTGCTGAAATATATTGGTGGCTTGCATAGCTACCTTAGGCACACCATCTTGATGTTTAACCCTACTAGCCTGGATGAGGTTTGTGTCCAAGCTACCCATTTAGAGGCAAGGGGAAAAAACACATTTGAAGAGGGTAGAAACAAGCCCGCCAAGGGGCAAAACAAAGAGAAAACCTCCAAGGGAAAAGACAAAAAGAATGCATCTGTCAAACAGGAGAGTGAGAAAGTGATCTGTAAACACTATTCTAAACCAGGCCATGAGGAGAAAAACTGTTGGAAATTACATCCTGAAAAAAGACCTCAATTTAACAAATCCAAAGGGAAACAGAAAACTGCTGCTACTACATCTACTCCAAAGATTTAGGGGAAGGATTCAGGTGATGAAACCAAATTACGCCATGGGATTGAAAAACTTGAAGGGAAAAGAAATGGAAATTCAAGCCAGCACTAGTACCTCAAACTGTCATGTACAAGCTCCTAATGAGGAAGAAAGAATTGAACTGTTTCATGTGAGGGTGATTTCAAAACATACTAAAATTGACACTTTTTGATAGTGGGTCACAAGCAAACCTTCTATCAGAAGACTTGGTCAAGCAACTTAAACATGAGACCGTTCCACATCTGAAGCCATATCCACTTGAATGGATTTGCAAGGATGAAAATTTACAAGTTTCAAGAAAGTGCACATTGCGCTTTGCAATTACTGCACATTTTATTGATACAGTTGAACTTGATGTGGTACCTTTTGATATAGCAGGAATTGTTTTGGGCGGTCCTTACTTGTTTGACAGGAAAGCTATCTTTCATCACCATGAAAGCAAATATCATCTTTTCAAAGATGGCAAGGATTTCATTGTTAGAGCTCATCGCAAGAAGACAAATATAGCGATGGTGAATGCAGGACAGGTAAAAAGGCTGGTCAATTCAAGTAAGAATTTTGTTCTTCTTATGATTAAGCCCAAGGTTGATGTGAATCATGAGTCATTTGACAATTGTGATCCAAAACTTAAAACAGATCTGTATGATGTAGTTGATGTATATCATGATATATTTCAGAAGCCAACAGGTTTGCGTCCTAAGAGGGAGATTCAGCATGAAATCCATTTGCATCCAGATTGTCCTCTTCCAAACATAGGCATGTACTGCATGTCTATCATGGAGAATGCTGAAATAAAGAAGCAAATCAAGGACTTGTTGGACAAGGGTTTCATAAGGCCAAGTACTTCGCCATGTGGGTCACCGATTGTACTGATTCCAAAGAAAGATGGCACTTGGCGTATGTGTGTTGATTTCAGGGCCTTGAACAAGATAACAGTAAAGAATCGTTACCCAGTCCCCAGGATAGATGATTTGCTAGACCAACTGAAAGATGCTCGATATTTCACTAAGTTAGACTTGGGCAGTGGATATCATCAAGTAATAATTGAATAAAGTGACATTTGGAAGACAGCGTTTAAAACCAAACAAGGACTCTTTGAATGGCTTGTGATGCCGCTTGGTTTGTGCAATGCACCTGCAACTTTCATGTGGGTAATGGATGATGTCTTGCGTCCTTTTCTTGATGATTTCGCTATTGTCTACTTAGATGACATATTAATTTTCAGCAAGTCTAGAGAAGATCATGTCATGCATGTTAGGAAAGTACTTGATGTTTCGAAGAAGAATCAATTATTTCTTAAAATGTCAAAGTGTGAATTTAGAAAGAATTCTTTGGTTTATTTGGGACACATAGTAGGAGGAGGTGCTTTGAGAATTGATCCTGCTAAAATAGATGCTATTGTGAATTGGCCTACTCCCAAATCTATTATAGAGGTAAGAAGTTTTTTGGGTGCAGCTCAATATTGGAGGAAGTTCATCTCTAACTTCTCTTCTATAGCAGCTCCTATGCATGCAGTGACAAAGGTGAAGCAGCTTTCCCAATGGGAGGCAAGCAGCAAAAAGCTTTCGAATCTTTGAAAGAGAAGATTAGTTCAGCTCTGGTCCTTGCATTACCGGATTTGAGACAGCCATTTGAGATACAAACCGATGCTAGTGATTATGCTATGGGTGCAGTTCTTCTACAGCATGGTAAGCCTATTGCTTTTCATTCTGAAAATTTTAATGGTGCTATTGTAAATTATCCTACCTATGATAAGGAGTTGTATGCATTGGTACAAAGCGTCAAAAAGTGGAAACACAATTTGATGGGCAAAGAAATTGTTATACATACCGACCATCAGCCCTTACAGTACTTGCAATCACAAAGCAAGTTACAACAGTCACGACACTTCAGATGGATGGGCTTCTTGCAACAGTTCCATTTGGTAATAAGATACAAGAAAGGTACTCTGAATAAAGTTGATGGTATGCTTTCAAGGCCTATTATTGGTGTTGTTACTTTACTTAAGAATGATTCCATTGTACATGATAGTTACATAGAACAGTATGCATCTGATGATGACTTTAAAGATGTGTATACTAGCTTGAGTAAAGGGAATCATGTAAAGGAAAATGACTATCACATGCATAACAATTTGTTGTTTCATTTGGGAAAGTTGTGTATACCACAGGGGGAGAGAATAAATGTCATAAGAGAAGCTCATTCTTCTCTTATTGCTGGCCATTTTGGTGTAAGCAAAACAGTTGCACATCTACAGAGGTATTGCTATTGGCCTCGCATGGTAGATTCTGTTTCAAGGTTCATAAGAGGTTGTTCATTATGTGCTACCAGCAAGCCTAGTAATAGGAAGCTTGGCTTGTATACTCCTTTGCCGGTACCTTCTAGACCATGGGAGAGCATCTCTATGGATTTTGTAGGAGGTTTGCCAAAGTCTAGAAAGCAGCATGATTATTTATATGTAGTAGTTGATCGTTTCAGCAAAACGTGTATACTTATGCCTTGTAAGAAAACTATAACTGTTGAATTATTTTTTCATCATGTATGGATTCACTTTGGTTTGCCTACTTCCATTATTAGTGACAGGGATTCCAACCTATGGGAGATGTTGGACACAAAGTTGAAGAAAAGTACTACTTTCCATCCGCAAATAGATGGACAAACCGAAGTTGTGAACAGAACCATTGTGCACCTCTTGAGAGGATATTGCAGCAAGCATCCCAAGCTTTGGGATGAACATTTGCACTACATACAACATGCTTACAACCGTGCCAAGCACTCTTCCACAAACACCTCACCATTTGAAGCTTGTTTTGGTTACTTGCCCAAATCAAATCTTGATTTCATTCTTGAGAAAGATGTTTCCATTGAGGGACATAGTGATATTGACAAAGCTCGTTCATTCATTGAAATAATTCAACAAATACATCAGCAATTTCAAGAATAGCTTGAGAAGAGTCAAGGCAAGTACAAGGAAAGACACGACAAGCATAGAGTCGATCACAAGTTTCAAGAAGGGGGTAAGGTATGGCTGTACATTAGTAAGGAAAGAATGCAAGGAGAAGGTAAAAAGTTGAAGCTTATTCGTTATGGTCCATTCAAAATCCTCAAGAAGGTTGGAAATAATGCTTTTCAATTAGATTTGTCTTCCTACATGCAAATGTATTCAGTTGTTAATGTGGAGAATTTACGTTTGTATGAACCTCCTTTGATCGTTGATCATGAAAGCGTTGTTTAGCTACCATCTATAGAAGATTTCTCGCCAGAATTCTTAGATGAGCTGAAAGAAGATACAATCCTTGACAAAAGGACACGCACTTCAAGGAGGGGCAATGTAGATTATGTTCGGGTTGGTTTCAAAGGCAGCAAACCGAACAAGGCAAAGTGGATGGAGGTGGATAGAGAGAGGGCACTGTACCCTCACCTCTTTAACAGGTAGTTGAAGGCTTTTGGGGTCCAAAAGCTTCCCAATGGGGAGGCGTGATCAGGGGCTCATGTCCCAAGTGTCGTAAAATGCTGAAAATTGAAAGTGCTCAAAATTGGCTTGAACCTAAACGACCTGATAGAGCTCGTCCTCCCGATTCCAGCGCCGCAAACGGTTCGAAAAACAGTGGCCGTATGTGAAAGTTACGTCAAAAACAAAGTCGCCCAATAACCTTTAAATTGTGAATTTTCAAAAAAAAATTAAAAAGGAATATTCCACAGAATATTCTTGGGAATATTCCGTGGAATATTCTTTTCGGACGGGCCAATCATAAGCTGCCATGTGGCAATCGCGGAAGCCACCACGTGGCCCAGGATGACGTCAGCAGCAAGTATTCGGCGTATGTCAAAATTTTTGGTGGGGTTGTGATTTGAACCCACAACCTGCCGTTTATTAGCCCTGCGGCTTACCATTAGCGCACAACAGAATTCGATGAAAGTTAAACGGAACATTTTCTATTTAAAGTTTAAATTGGATTTTGGGCGGAAATAAAAGGGGCCAGCCCCGCCTCCATACGACCTCCGCCCAGGAACCAAGGGCTTATCCCTAAACCGTCGGAGTTAGCCATTAATTAACTGTAGTTATAGTTGGCGGGATTCTTGGCGGACCACCAAATTTGAGCGGTCCCGCCACAATTGGCAGGGCTAACTGGCCCCAACTACAGTTAGCTGGAGTTTTTTTAGGGTAAACTGGAGGGAATTATTAAATGGCCATAACTTTGGCTAGGAAAGGCGGTTTTGGACGTTTTTTTTTTTTTTTTGGGTATTTTGGACGTTCTGAAGCCATTGGCATAGGTATTTCAGCCATCAGAGGTCATTTGTATAGGTTTTGGAGCCATGGAAGTTCTAGGAGCCACTGGGGCCCAGTATTGTGAGAACTGTATCAGGTTGCAGATATCCATTGGAGGTGAACCAGTAGTCAATCCTGAAGGATTCAAGTGTTCTGAATCCGATTTTACAGTAAATTTCATCTGTAGAGACTTCTATTCAGCTGTAAATTCATTTTGAGCATTTAATTAAAACGAGGACAGGCCCATTTGGGAGGCCTTGGACCCAGCAGATGTAACCCAAGAGGGGTGAACTACTTCATCAACTTCTTTTGCATCTGTGGTTGATTTATTTTGCAGCACAAATTCATTTTAATGTGTTAAGCAGTAAAAGGAAATAATATTGCTATGCTTGAATGGATCATGAATAGCTGAAAATTTCATTTGTTTCTTTACTGCAAGACATGGGAATCTTTTAAACATGTTTACTACTAAATTGAATACCTTGCAAACCTTTTTCAAGTAGTTTCAAATTCAGATCATTGGACCTACCAGAAGCAGCAAAGTACACTTCGTTGTGGGTGACCAAGGATGTGCAACGCATCAAGGACGACAAGATGTTATGGATCTTGATGGAGATGAACATTCGCATGGCCATCAATCACAAAATGCAGTTGTCACCTACAGTGTTTTCCAACCTGCAGGGCTATGTAGAGTTTAAGGAATATTTTCACCATGTGTCTATTAGGGCGCGGAAGGACCCTGTGCATACATGTTATGACTTGCCTTACCTGGAAACGGATGATGCCATTGATGCAGTAATTGATTGCTGGCTAGAAGAATGGCACGCTACAACAAACTTGGGGGTGGGAAGGAGCAAGTCCGTCGTGCAGTGCAAGAAGGAGGAGGCCAAGCTCAAGATGACGTAGTTAGCCAAAAAGAGAAAGAATGAGGTCGCTGACAAGGCCCAGGTGAAGCACAATGCTTCTTAGAAAACAGATAAGCAAACAGGTGGAACAGAGCGGGGCTATGACAAAGGCGTGAGGTCGCCTTCACCCGAGACAGAGGAAGAGACAGAAGAGTAGACAAAGAAACATGGCATGGACCCACACGCACAATCCGCCCACATCAAATGTCCAAGGGAGCAGGAGAAAGGAGGGTCCAAGAAGAAATCCAAGGCCACTAAGACATCGCTAGACCCAATCACCTTCACGGAGGGCGATTTGCATAACATTGGTGACACAATGTAAGATGTCACCGCGGAGGCCCTACAACACTTTGAGCAGCAACAAAAATTAATATTGGGGGCTGTCCAGACAGGTATGTGGGAGCTGCAGACCCACGCGTCACAGGCTAGCATGATGTCCACCAGCCTTGCTATTGGCACTTCAGAAGCTACCAAGATGCTACGCGCAAAGATCTCCAACGCGATAGTGTTGCCTGATGGAGCACTAACCATAGAGAATGAAGCTGACAGGCCCACTGTCAGCACCCTCAAGGGAGTAGGGTTGAATCTGATAGTGCTCCCTAGCGAGGCACTCCACCTATTGAGGATGGAGTGATTGCAGAGTTAATGGCTCGTGAGCACCTCGCCCTATAGGTGATCAGTGAGCAGTAGATTAATAATGAGCAGATGGCCCTAAAACGAGGCTCTACCATCATTGCTCTGACTGAGGTAAATGTGCAAAACAATCGAATAATTCAAGTCTTAGAGGAGGCATGCCGAATGGTCCCACTATTGGCTATTCCTGCAGAAGAACCGGTCGAGGTGTGAGTTCACAAGATGGCTACATGGGTGCATGACACTTGCACAGAAATGGCTCGGGTTCAACTTGAGTTGAACCTTCAGATTATCGAATTGCAGTTGAAGGCCCAGCCTTCAATCCTGCTAGAAGTTAAGGAGCAGTGTGCAACCACTGTCACAGAAGCGATAGCAAAGGTTGATAGTGCAGTAGAAGACTACACACAACTTTTTGAGCAGTCATTCGAGGCCCTGACGAGCTTGCAGGAGGACCCTAATGTACAAAGAATGGAGACAAAAGCATGAGAACTAATGCAGTGCTATGACTAGGTCAAAGGCATAGCACGAACTGTCGTGCTCACACAGTGACTGGAAAAGCTATAGGAGGCCAAGCAGTTGAAAGAACTGGTGGATGCAGCACAACACAAGGAAGCAGTGTTGAAGGCGTGACTGAAGCCCTGGATGGATGAGGCTTATGTGGTTATGACTTTATTGAATTAAAGCTTGTGAATTTGCAGGCATCTCAGCAAAAGCTTCAGGCAGACAGTTCAGGAGCAGTGACCGAGCAGATGATTGAAGAAGCAAAGGAAGCGGTCGCACAGTGCATTGTCGAGGTTGCGGTCATATAGGTTGAGATGGGAGGTCTTCGCGCTAAGATCTTTGTGCCCACTAAGTGACTCGAGGGAGAGTCACGATGTTTTTGTTGGGGGCCTATTGGGAATGGGATCCCCCAAGGACAATTTTGGGGCTAAAAGCCCATGTTTTCGGTCAATTTTTGTAATAAAGTTGTAAAGTCTCCGCATTTTGTGGTCGCGGAGCGTGAAGGTATCATGAGTCATAAAGGGTTGTCCACCCTTATTTTTTAAAGTGAAAAGTCAGTTGTAAAGATCCACCCATGGTCTGCAAACCATGGGATTTTATAAAAAGAGCTAAGTAAGTAAGCTCTAAGTAGTTAAGAAGTTTTTAGCAAAAAATGGAGTGAAGGGTCTTGATAGCGAAGTCTAAGTGTTTCAGATCTTAGCATAGGTAGAGGCTTTGTAGCTGAGTGCGCAAAGGCCTAGGGTAGAAGTCCAAAGCTGAGTGCATGGACCCCTGCAACTGTGTTCATAGGGCAGAAAAGAGTTTGTAATAATTTGGAGATATCAATAAAGAGAAGCATTCTACAAATTATGTGTCCCTATTTCCTGTTAATGCATCTGGTTATATTGTGTGTATTTCATTTACAATGCTTATGTGGTGCACGAATGTATGTAATTATGTTGGTTAATTGAACACAAGTAAGAATATTAGACTACACAGTGCTAACTATGATTGTTTAGTAAGATAAGTAAAACACTTAAAGATAACTTGGAAACTTGTTCAATACGTTGTCACAATAGTGCGAAAGTACCTGAACCTCAGGTTAGGGCTGTGTGAAGATCAATCATACTCCTTTGTGGAGGTACTGAAGGGCATAATAAAGGGCTATACTAACAGAGCCCTAGAACTTAACAACCTATGTGAAAGCAGGAACAAAAGGAATAAACCGACATCATGACCATCTTAGGATGCGAAAACTTGGTTCCAACATCCCCCCATACTGCTTCGGGTGATACGTCGGTCCGGTCTCTGTGGGATGATGTTGAAAGGGCCAATAGTGTAGGGATTCGTTTGGCTAACTAACGTTGAAACTAGGTCAGGCCCCACACAGCCAAAAAATGGTTTAACAAGCGTCACAAAAGCATAATGAGAAGCATAGGATTGGTCAATGTACCACTTTTCCGCATCTCCAGTGAGTGTGCGTTGGAAAAAATGAAGACAAAAGGAGTCATCGGTGATGGCATTAGACAAACACCACATTTGAAAGGAGCAAACGTGATTAGTGGGGTCCTCTCTAGAATTACCCTTAAACTTGGGAATGTCCGAGGGAGGCTTAGTCGGCATAGCTGGCCAACCAGAATCGTGGTGTATGGGGTTGTTAATCAACTGGCCAAAATTCGGGAGACTTAACCCAGCCATGAAAGGTAGAAAAGGAGTTATTAGGATGGTTTCTGTAATGGTTCCACTAGATGTGACTGCTGGGGTAGAACTAAAGCCACCACCAAATTGGTTTCCTACACTTGCAATGGGTCCTAACATGATGACGATTTGCGATGAAGGAGGCTCAGAATTGGATGAGGAATTAGATGAACCAGAAGAAGAGTCAGTATGGGGACTTGGGGGAGGACTAACTTGAACCCTGCGAGGAGGAGTAATACGTCTAAGTGGAAACTAGGGATGAAGACCTAAAAGTATCCACGACAAACACTTTGGTGGCACAATGGTTGCAAGACACAAGTGACACGAAAATGGTGAAGGGAGATAAACAAAATTTCTTTATCTTTGTTAGGGAGATAAATTAATTAAGTTAAGTCTTGGCTTGGCGGTGTTAACCAAGTGCTCTTCGCTTAAGTGTGCTTGTGTGCAAATATGTCTGTTTATTAATTAAGACCAGATCGTGTTTGAAAAAAGAAAAAGAAAAATATTTTCTAAATACTATAAATAAACTAAAATTAAAAATAGAAAATAAATAACAAACCAACTATCTAAACCCCATCCAAACTGGGTTTGCAAACGCTATGCTGGTTGGTGGTGAAATCAACTGAAAGAACACTAAAATGGCCAAGAGATATAAGTGTCGATGTGACTAGGATTAAATGACACTATATTGTTGGAAAGTGGTGCAGCAACAACAAAAAACTAGTGAGGAAAATCACTACAAAAGATAGCGTGATGGGTGTGGAACCTAGGGCAAATAGTGGCGCCCTAAGGAAATGACCAAACAAGGTTCAAGAGAGAACTTCAGATGGAAACAAACAATCTTAAAGATCTGAAAAAGAAAGGTGCAAATATGAAATGTATGGCTCAAACATTTGCAAAAACTCAGACTTCTTACTCAATTTATCTTCTCCTACAAAAGTGGAAACATACTAGAAGCCCTAGGGGGCTAAATTCCACTTCAACGAGCAAAACAAAGTAGATCAAGGCCTAAGCGGGATAAGATAGTGGTCAACCAACCTAGTAGAGTGCTCTCAGCAAAACCTAAAAAATGTTCATAAAAATACCAAAAAACCCTAAAATCGCAAGTACTTACCTGTTTTAGGGGAGATTGCACTTTTTGGGCCAGGAAGTGCACTCTAGACCTCCAGATCACAGGTTTGGGGCTGAAAAGTGTGATTTTTGCTCCTCATTTCTTGGGCAGCAAGTCACGGAAAATATTGTCGTCTCTATTGTGGTTGGTTCCTAACACTTGCGGAAATAACCAGAAAACTTTTGGAAGTTATAAATTTGACTGATCTAGGGTTAGAAAGCTAGTAAAAAACATTAAGAGACTAAAAAAAGAAAACCCTAAGTTGAAAATTGAAGGTCACCCAGGTTTCTGAATCAGAATTAAAAATGCAGTAGAGTCTCCACTTGTTATAGAGTATTCTTATCAATAATTTATGAAAAGAGCACACATTAAGTTGTGAGTGATAAACAACCCTAACAATAGAAATGGTTGTAGAACGCTTTAGATCTACAACACATATAATAAATAAAACCTACAAACTTCCATATCTATGCAGGAAAAGCAGTTATACAGCAGAAAGAAATAATAACTATAGCGAATAATAACTCCAAAATGACCAATGGACAAGACAAGAATATGAAACACCTGGTGAAAGGAATAGGTAAAATGTTACCAGTCCCCCTCAAATGGGATGGGTTCTTGGCTATCCTCAACACTTTAGCTTGGTAGAGTCTCTCCTCTGTACAATGTATAAACCCAAAAAAATGTGTGTGTGGAGCTCAAATGGGAACTCAAGGATAAAAATAAATGGAAAAGGACAATAATAATGAGAGCCGCAATAGCGAGTGCAACAATGAAAATAATCAAAAGTGAAGAATGAATGTAAAACCCTTCATTTTATAACAAAATATTAGGTTATTCTCAAATAATGGAAAACAATAAAACATTATTAACCAAATTCTAGACCTAACCACTTGGAATATTTTGTCATATTTTGTTGGACGGAAAAAGTATTTAATTTGGTCAAATACTTTTATTTAGAAATAATAAATAAATAAATGATTTATTTATCATTTCAAAAATACAGTTGAATAATAATAAACAAATAATGGTTTGTTTAATTATTCCTAGGTGCTTTAGTCAAATTTAACATGGAATAATAACTAAGTAATGATTAATTAATTATTCCTAGAGAAAAATGAGAAAAATAATGATTTATCTAATTATTTCTCGGGTCAAATATGACAAGGAATATTAGTTAAACAATGGTTTAATTAATTATTCCTAGAGTAAAATTAAATAAATAATGATTTATTTAATTATTCCTCATGGGTTTAACCATAAATGACTTAATAAATGTGGTTTATGAAGTAATTTCTTCTAGAAAAAGCAATGTTACTATGCTGAAATTGGTCTTACATGGTGTATTTTGATTCCATCTAGTTAGATATGGTTAGATGACCAATTTTTGGTGATAACATATTGTATTTCCTTGGCCTCTATTTTCTAGGCACATTATGTATATGAGACTCATTATATCATTGTATCACTTTAAGGCCCATTGATGCCAGCATATCATGTATCATGTACTTTGTAGCTCAGTCGCACGTTGTTGGGAACACCATTATTATTTGTACTCAGTTATCTTGGTGGGTATTGGTATGCCTCCACCGCCTCCTTTGAGATCATGTATTCCGAAATAAAAGGAGACTTATATCAGATTAGTATGTCTCACCCCCTCGATTTCTTTGTCCTTCCTTGCATTACTTTAATTATCTCTCTCTCTCTCTCCTTGACTTCCCTTTGGTGCTCGTGGAAGTGTAACCTACAACGTATTTCAATCATACAATTTGTTCCTGACACTCAAACATTAGGGGGAATATGTTATCACCTAAAAAACGATCACCTAGCCATTTCTAACTAGGTGGATCAAAATACACCATGTAGTCTCGTATTGGGTAAATATTCTTTGAAAAAATATTATTCAACATCGGATCCCTTCATGAGGGGATAAGAGTCATAAAAAAATTCCCCTTAGAAGAGGAATTCCACTTGGAGGTTTAGCTCTTCTACTTCTATTATAGTCTCGACCACTTTGCCTTTAGGACTTTTGACATGACTTTTATATTGGATATATTTTAAAGGCTCTAGCGATTTTATTTTCCCACCAAGATGTTGGAGTTTGAATTTAAACCATAATTGTTTTTGGGAAGTTGCCTTCATGTCTTCCTTCAAGTGTAGGATGAAATTACTATGTCTTTGCACCAAATCTTTTCTCTTATACAATGTAACAATAAAATTTTTAGTCCAAACAGTCCATGGATGCCTTAGCATATTATCAGGGTCTGCACAAATTATGACATTTTCTTTCTCCGTGGCTATTTGAAGGATTAGAGAATAAGTGGTCTAATTCATTGTGCCAAAACCTAGAGCACAATAACATTGGTTATATTCTTCATCGATCCAAACGCTATGTTTTTCTATGACAAATCGACTATAAGCGTTGTTGATTTGACAAAATGTGTTTCTTTCCCATTTTTATAAGATATTTATCTTTAAGGTACTAGAAATAATTTCTTTGAAAATATTATAGTCCATGTATTCTTTTGCCACAGATTCAGGAGCAGAGAAAAAAAATTATTTCCTGTGTTTAAAATATTCTTCGTTTACCTTTTTCATCTCTACATTCGATATCATGAACAAATATGTGTCAGATTTATTATGGGCCTCCCTAGACAACATATTTGTTATACAATTCAAATACCCCGATTTATGCACAATATCAAAATCAAAATTTTCTAATGAAACAGCCCATTTATTTCCATGGGTATGCTTGTCTCTTAGCAAGCTAATGTTCTTCAACATGCCTACCAAAATATTTAAATATGTTCTGATTGGGACACTTATTTTCCCAATGTATTGGCTTTGATACAGTAACATGACTCCTAGATCGTTTGTGTATGCTAATATGAGTGAAACACTCAATTGGATTACAAAATATGCAACCATTGGAATTGAAGACATACATTATAGACTCGAGAAGATATTGATACATGAATCACGAATAAATATCCTAAGAGCCTTGACACTTTAGGTTCACACATGCACTATCATACATATGTGCAGGCTTGTCAAACTCTGAACTAAGACTTGTATTTAAATTTTCTCAAGATCCATACATGATAACATTGAGCGTAGTTGCAGGGCAAGAGTAAACCCAAGATTGACTCTCACTCTGAATGAGGAGAAGAGGATTATCTTCCCATATTTATAATTCCTTGAGGGGGCATAAGGCATCTCCTTAGGCTTTAACAGTCTAAAAAAGTACATGAGAATCTCCCTAAAAAAGCATAGTAAGCAACATGTGTTTCTATAGATTCTTTGAGATTTGGGTCAATCTGTACCAAAACTATGAGAAGTCCTTCGAGTCTCAAAGATTTGTGCGATAAGATGTTACATAGTGGATATTTTTAGGAATCCCACAGAAACTATATATAGTACACAATAGCTACAACTGACAAAGAAAATATTACACAGTGGATATTTTTAAGAATCCCATAGAACCTTTAAATAGGATGAAATAGCTAAAACTGACAAAGAAAATCTTACATAGTAGATATTTTTAGGAATCCCATGAAACCTTTAAATAGGACACGATGGATGCTTTTGTTGAAAGCCCATGAGAACAGACTAGCTCCATAAGAGTCAACCAGTATGACAAGGTACAAATTTACCAGTCATCAGTGAAATAGATGCACATAGGTTCTCCCCAACAGCACCCTATTGGTCTATCAGAATCAGAAGAATAATCTTCTGCAAGATTAGCCTAAGTACTTAGTCCTGAAGGATCAACACTCTCTAGTTCTGCATTATTTTCTTGAATAGGGTAAAGATTCTCTTAAAAATGTTGTTCAATATCGGATCCCTTCATGAGGGGACAAGGATCACAAGCAAATTCCCCTTGGAAGAGGGATTCCACTCGGAGGTTTAGTTCTTCTACTTCTGTTATAGTCCCGAACACTTTTCCTTTAGGATTTTTGACATGATTTTTATATTGGATATATTTTAAATGCTCTAGCGGTGGTATTTTCCTGCCAAGATCCTTGAGTTTGAATTTAAACCATAATTTGTTTTGGGTAGCTTCATTCATGTATACTTGCAAGTGTAGGATGAAATTTTTGTGTCTCTACACCCATTATTTTTTAGGACAAAATTTATAAAGAAAAATTTAAGTCCAACCAATCCATGGATGCCTTACTATATTATCATTGTTTGCGCAATCTATGACATTTTCCTTCTCCCTGGCCATTTGAAGGATTACAGAATAAGTTGTCTAATTCATTGTGCCAAAACCTAGATCACAATAAAATTGGTTTTCTTCTTCATCAATCCAAACCCCGTGTTTTTCTCTGACCAGTCGACTCTAAGCATTGTTGATTAGCCAAAATGCCTTTCTTTTCCATTTTTCTAAGATATTTTGATCTAGACTTATGCAAGAACGCAAAAAAATACATGTATAAACATAAACACAGAGATGCAGTAGAAATAGATACTTCATTTCATTAATATCAAAGAACTGAAATATCATTACATACAGAATGGAAATAAACTAGCTTGGGCAATGATAACTTATCTCTGAGAAGAGATGTGGCAGCTACATGCATCTGAACTATGTTACAATCAGGCTCATAGGCCTTTTTATTATTGAACAATAAGGGAAAACCCTAAACAACCAAAACCTTAACCCCAGGAGATGAAATGCCAAGCGTTTGTGTGTCTCGTTTGGGTTAGTCGCGAAGCCAATCTCTCGTTGTCGTAACTTGGTCATATTAACTCCATTTGGCGCGTACAATACCTTGTTGGAAATATCTCTCTGATTACTTCAGGATTTTTTGTACCCATTTCCTATGGCTATGGGATTGTTGCAGACATTAAAAAATGTATTTTAGAGGGAAAAAATAGCTCCAGAAGTTGAGGGCCCGAAAAACTACTAAAAATAGTAAATGTTGCTATAATGAAGGAAACAACTGAAAACAACTAGAGGTCTAGATGGAATAGGCGGGTGGCCACCAATATCCACCTGGATCAGTCCTCCCCCCTTAGGAATCAATCGCTCCCATTGTGTGTAGAGCCTCCACGAAGTGAGGAAATTTATGTCGAATATGGTCCCTGGTGAACCACTTGCCCTAGTGAAGCACTTGGCATGCTTTGACAACTCAATATAGCTGGATCTTCTGTTGGTGATTGTTTTTAATATGTGTGTCCATGATACTATATGTTATGGCCTGCTCAATGCAGCTCGGGTTGAGTTTTTTTGGTGTCAGGTGCTCCGTGACGTTGGATGTGTCCAACTACGACCTCCCACAAGGTCGCAAAATCACATTACTGAGCCTGAGGCAAGTCATCGAGGAGTGCGGCCAGCTATTTAACGTGACCATGTGATCTCTAGTAAGTCACACTTCCACCGAGGTCGCATAATCAAATTTTATGTTGCAAGGGAGCAACTATAATATGTGTTCATTGTAACACAACTATGAGACCTTCATAAGTTGCAAGCTACCTCACAGGTCGCCATTTTTCCTAAAGGTCACAATTTCTTCAAAAAATCATGATTTTGTCGAACTTCTTCAAGTCGCATCTCCAAATATGATTGGTTTAATGATTGTGAGGTTTTTGGATCCATGCTTGGGTCATGAAGGTGTCATGACTCAATTTGATTAAGGTCTTCTCAAACTAGTTCAAGATGTTGCATTTGGCAATGAAAATGAGCACTACGCATTTCTTCCTTGATATAATGATGAGAATGTGGAGCAACTGATGGGCCTCTAGATTAGACATAAATTAAGGCCCATCTGACCATCCTTAAAAAAATTAAACCTCTCTTTTTTCATTAGATAATGTATTTTTAACTTTAATATGTTCATTAGGAAGGTTTATCAATAATTGCATATTTGTGCCTAATATTATTTATTTTTGTGGAATATTGTGAGAATATTGGGCATATTATGAATATTTGGAGGAGATAATTTAGGGACTTTCGCCCTACTACAGGAGGATCAATATTGAATAATAAATCAATGAGATATTTTGGAATTATTGTTAGGTAAACTTGACTCAGGATAGAGTCAAATTTGACGAGGTTAAATAGTGATGGTTTTGGGGCACATGGTATTGTGCACCCATGGTATTCTGCCCGTGGTATTATATGTAATGGAGCCTATAAAAGGCTGAAAGGACTTCATTGTAATGCATGACCTGGAGGTGAGCGGTGAAGGCTCACTTGGCCGGATTGGCCAGGGTTTTGGCCAAGGATAATGAAATTTCATTATGGTTGGGTTTTTCCCCGGATTTGGGGGTTTTCCCGGATAAACATGTGTATTTATATGTTTATGGTTATTGCTGGTTAATTTTATATTTATTCCTCTCCATAATTATTTATGTTCTTGGGTAAATTTCTTAACAAAAAATAGTTAGTAAATGATGAAGGTTATCTCATGGAAATGTAGGGGGTTTTGGGAGTGAACAAAAATGGAACTCAATAAAAAATTTGATCGAAACAAAGAACCCACAAATCATTCTGCCCATGGATAACATATTGGAGGAAAATATCATCCTCCCCGAAATAAAAATAATATGGAAAAGAAGTGAAGCAAAAGCAATCAATTCAAGAGGAGTTTTGGAGTATATGCACGATATGGTCTTCATCCGAGCCTTGAAATATTTTAACCTAGACCAAGTCCTAGGCTTTGATGGGTTCTTTGTTCATTTCTACAAAACGTGTTCACCAACAATAAAACAAGGAACCAATCTAGGTGATCTACTTTGTCCATCAATCCACTAAAATGGGTGGAGAAACAAATTCATCATTCTTCAGTCTAGTTCCAAAGGTATTCAATCATTAATCCTTCAACAAACTATACCCTATATTCTTATGTAATGTCTCCTACAATATTACCACAAAATCATTGCCAACATATTGAAACCTCTCCTCTTGATGATAATCTTTAAGAATCAACGAGGATTTGTTCAAAAAATACAAACCTTAGATATTATTATTTTGGTTCAAGAAGCAATAAATTCAAGCAAAGCTAGAGGTGAGAAAGGTATGGTAACCAGTTCTACCATAGCTTCCTCTTTGTTTTTCTTCTTAGTTTTGGTTTTGGCTCCAAATTCTTTGCCTATATATCTTCATGTATTAGCTCTCCTTTGATCTCCCCCATGGTCAATGGAAAATCAACTAGTTTTTTTAAAGCATCTAGGGTACTCATACGAATATTCCCATTATCTCTTCATGTATATAATATTATGTTTTATTCCCTTAGTAATAAATTATAATATGAAATAAGGATAGGAAACCTTTGAGGGTTAAGAATTGGCCAAGGGGTAAAAGTGGTAACCCATACTAAATTTGGAGATGATACCTTTCAGTTGGAAGTTTCTCTAAAATAATACCAACAAGATTCAATGAAATCTTGAACCAATTTACTAAAGCCTCAAGAGATTTGATAAATAAAAGGAAAAGTCTCCTCCTCACTTGGAATGGAAACAATATTAGAAATGTGTTATATATATAGTTCTTCAAATCCCGATGTAGGACGATGGGTCCTTCTATAGATATTTAGGAAATCCTATTAATTTAAAACACTTTATTATTTATTTGTAGTAGTTGATTTTGGAAAAGTTCAAATAAAATTTGAATAAATTAGGAGCCCATTGGTTTAACTCGGTTGGAAGGCTCTTTCTTCTCAAAGATGTAGTATTTTCTCTCCCAGTCTTCTAATTTTTTTGGTTTTTGTGTAATTCACATGAAATATAGTGCAAAATGAAGCCAAATAACTCAAGAAAAAAGATAAACATAAGGAAATATATCTTTGATAATGAAAAATAGAGAGTTATATCCATTCCTCTTCGAGTGAGCAACCTCCAATAGATTTTTGGTAATTACTTCTTGACAAAAAAAATCATAACCTTCTAGTCATTATATATCTACGAATGGAGAATATTAACTACCTATGAGCCCACTTCTAATGAAAGCCTACTAACTAATGTGGGTTTTATTAACAAAGAAGACCCTTTTTACAATGAGTAACTGTTAATTCACTATTTAATGGGACACATACATTAATAATGTATCTAGGTAAGGGGTTTAGGATGGGACTCTAACATGCCCTCCCCCTTCTAAAGAAGCATTATGCTCAAGGATGAAGATGACTAAATTGTTGTAGAATCACTATTGGTTCTCATGTGGCATATTATGGTTGCATAATTTCCACTTAATCAACACTTCATTGATAATGGGTTGGCATAATTAGTGCTCTCTAGTATCCAATATTTCTTATGGTTGGAGCCAAAATGGAAATTTCTTAATCAATTTTAGGTAGATTAGTATGTACTTTAAAATTTTCTACCACAACCTTATTCAAACAAGACACATGAAATACAAGATGAATCTTGGAGTGGGTTAAAAGATCCATTTTGTAGGCAACTTGACCAATGTCTTGTATGATCTGAAAGGGTCCATAAAAATTAAGAGCTACCTTCTAGGGAACTTTATCCTTTAGAGATGTCTTCTTATAAGGATCATTATAGGAAATTCATCCTAAAAGTGCCCATGAAATTTTCATGTAATTTCCATGTCAAAATATGTAAACCAATCGAAATCCTTTACATTTAAAAAGCGGTACATGTAAATATTTTGGAGGGAAAAGAATAAAACTATTTTTTTAACTATATCTTTGGCTTATCTCCTTATAAGTTTACTCAAATTTCAAGTGTAGACACTCATTGAATGCAAAATTAAATTCCACATCCAACGAGTACCCATTATGCACACTTCTAAGAAGACTTGCATTAACAAAAGTTGAAGATATATATAGTATATATATATATTATATTATTAAACATGCCAAAAAGAACAAAAAAACAAAACCAAAAAACCAAAAACAAAACAAAACAAAAAAAACAAAATAATAAGTATATAAATAAAATGTTTCACATGTTTTTTTAATTGTATCTTAATGCTTAATCAATGTGGATCTTCTTCAAAAGTATGCTGATGGTACCGTTGGATGTGGAATTTATTTATGCATTTTCCAAACGAGTGTTCTCACTTGAATTTGACGGTAAAACATTACCAAGGAGATAAAGTCAAAATTCAATTTTTAATATATATATATTATTATTATATAAATATATATATATATTATAATATATAATTAATTTCTTTTTCCCTCAATATAAATTTCTTAATTTATTATTTTAACTATTATTTTATTATTTTTCCTTAGGAGGCAACTTTTAGGCTGAAATTTCCTCTAATGGTAGGCAAAGGAAAACTTGATCCCCTTCAGCAAATGAGAATTCAAATCTATGCAAAGTAGTCTGTTGTTTCATTTGATTTTGTACCATATACAAGTTTTCCTTGAGGATATGTATGATAGCTTCTCTATTATGAAGTGTTATATCTCCTACATGAGCCTTGGATGTTCCTAGTACATAGGATGCCACAGATGGGGGTTTTGGGCCATAGAATGCTTCATATGGTGTCATTTTGGTAGCTCCATGGTAAATGGTATTTTACCACCATTCACTGAGGGGAAGTTATTGTTCCCATTGGTGCATCCTTTTAGAAGAAAATTAAAGCATCTCAAATATGTTTATAAGAACTTATTGACCACTTTAATTTAACCATATGTTTGAGGATGATATTCAATGTTCATATTTACTTGTGTACCTTGAAGTTTAAATATCTCATGCTATAATTTTCCAGTGAATATAGGATCTCTATCCAAAACAATGAAAGTGGGAATACCATGTAGCTTAAATATATGATCCATGAAGGCCTTGGAAATAGAGGAAGGAGTGAAAGGATGAGTTAGGGCACATAAATGTGAAAATTTTGAAAGATGATATACCACCACCAAAATCATTGTATTTCCTGATTTTAGAAGTCCAACAATAAAATCCATTGAAATTTTTATCCAAATCATTGGTTGGATTAGTAAAGGTTTCCATGACCCTAGTAACTTAACTATATGTCCCTTGTTTCTTTAGAAAGCATCACAAGATGCTACAAAATCCTGGATATATGTTTGCATGCTTTCCTAGAAGAATGAATTCTTAGTTATTTCATAAGTTTTATGAAATCCATAATGATCTATTGCGTGTTATGATTGTAGCTCCTCTAAAACTCATCGTTTTAGAGTTGAATATTATGCCAAAACAATGTTCCATTTACGTCATAATGTGTCTTGTTTCCATGTATATTTTTTAGAAGGTTTGGGATATCTTTGAATATTTTGGATGGGTTTCCTTAAAGTACATTTTGCTATACATTCCTTACAAAATTCATCAATCCATCCTAGACATGGTAATGACAAGGTAAGGAGTGATGCATCATCTTCAAATTGTAGCCACAACATTCTTTTTACCCTTCTTATATATGATCTCATAATCATATCTCAATATATTGGTTACCAATTTATGTTATTATGGAAAAGACAAGAAGTATTTTAGACTATGATGCTCAGTATTGATCTGAAAATTCCTCCCTATGAGATATGGTTGCAAACTCTCCATTTAATGAATGATAGCCATTATTTCTTTCTCATATGTGACTTTTCCCAAATTACAGTCACACAATTGCTTACTAGTGAATTCCAAGGGTCATCCTTATTGCATCAATACTACCCCTATACCTCTTCCTAAGGAATCACATTCCAACACAAAGGAATTATTAAGTTAGGTATGCTAAAATTGGAGTAGTACAAATAGCTTCCTTTAAAGAAATGAATGCTCATGTGGTTAGCTCACTCTAAAAAGAGGCATTCTTTTTAAGGAGTGAATTTAGGGGAGATGTAATTTGGCCATATTTTTGTACAAATTTCCTGTAGTAGCCTGTAATTCCTAATAATCCCCTTGATCTCTTCAATGTTTTGGGTCATGGATAGCCTTGAATAGAATCCACTTTCTTGGGATCAACTTGTACTCCTTCTTGGCTTACAATGTGACCTAAATATTTAACCTCATAGTCCCCAAAAGAAATTTTGGATCGATTAAAAAATAACTGGTTGTCTCTCAAAAGTTACAAGGACTTAACAACTTGATGTATGTGTGATTCCTATGCTTTACTAGAGATCAAGATATCATCAAGGAATACCTAAACAATATTGAGTAGGTATGGTTTGAAAATTTCGTTCATGACGCTCTAGAAATTTGATGGAGTTGCATTAAAAACACTTAAATGCATCACTAAAATCTCATAATGACCTTTGTGTGTTTTAAAATTTGTGTTTGGGATGTATGCATCTTTCATCCTGATTTTGTGGTATCCTAAACATATATCAAGAATAGTGAAAAACTTTCTCCATGATCTTCACCCAAGAGATCGTCAATAACTAGGATGGGAAATTTTTCTTTGAGTGTTAATTTATTGAGAGCCCTAAAATAGAGACACATGTGCCAAGTTTCTTTCTTCTTTAACTCCATGAATATTAATGTTGAATAAGGGATTATACTAGGAATTATAACTCCTAACTCTAATAGTTCATGAATTGCCTTTCTATTTCATTATTTTGTGCGAAAGGGTGGCAATAAAGATGTAAATTTGGTTCTTGAATACTTAGAATTAGGGGAATTCCATATTCATATTCTCCTCGAGAAGGGGGTGAACTAATCCAAGTGGATATTGGTGGCCACTCCTCTATTCTACTTGGACCCCCACCATTGTTTCTTTCAGTTTTTCAGTTTCCTTAATTGTAGCATAATTTACTATTTTTGGTAGTTTTTTGGGTCTTGAACTTCCTGAGCCATTTTCAGGCCATAAACAATGTGTTTTTGGGAAAATGGGGAAAAATAAGTCATTGACTTATGTTTGTATTTGAAATTTGTATTCCTCATATAGATATTTCTAACGAGGTATTGTGCGCGTAAAACAAAGATTGCATGCCAATGTTCTGACCCTGGGAAGTTGATGTAACAATTTACCCAAACAAGGCCCATAGTTTTAGCGTTTCATCTCCTAGGGTTAGGTTTTTGGATGTTTAGGATTTTCCATTATTTCTTAATAATAAATAGGCCTTAGAGTCTCATTGTAACATAGTTTAAAGGCATGTACCCGCAACATCTCTTCTCAAAGATAAGCTACCATCGCCTGAGCTAGTTTATTTCCATTTCTGTATGTAAGCATATTTCAGTATGAAGTTTTATTTCTATTGCATCTCTATGTATATGTGTGTTTATATATTTTTTTTGTTCCTGCATAAGTCTAGATCAGTGGTATCATAGTGGTATTCTCTTTCTCTATTTTTCTTTGCATGTCCCCAACGAGGTCAAGGTATAAGGAGTTAGGGATCAAATTGGTTGAAAAATTGCAAGACCAACCTCGCAAACCCAGAAGGACTCCCATGGTGGAAGAAAAGAAATATGAGGGGGCATGATATCCTTTCAAAATGTTTCTTGAGGAAGCCCTTGAGTGACAGAGGAACGTGATGATGGATAACTTTGCCCAAATCCTTCAGTGGCTACCCATAGGCGACACATCTTCATCCAGCAGCCACTCTAGAGGTGCCACTCCTTTTAAGGTACAAGTTAGCTTTGATATTCCCATATTTGAAGGTCAGATAGATGCAGACGCCATAGATATATGGTTAAATTTGTTGGAAGGATATTTTTCAATTCATAACTTTTCCAAGCGGGAAAAGATTATTTTTTCACTTCCCAAAGCCACCCCACATGTCAAGGACTAGTGGGAAACCTACTGTGAAAAAAAGGATGAGGGAATCCTCATTGTTTTTAGCCACACTCACTTGGAATTATTTTTGAGATGCCATCAAGGAACAATATTACCCTGTCGGGATCTATGAGCATAAATACATAAAGTAGACCACACTGCGGCAGGGAAAGGACCAAGATGTGCTAGAGTTCACAAATTTTTTCCATACCCTTCGCACGAAGCTAGGTATCAAGGATTCTGAGCAAAATTTGGTACTCATGTATCGCAGTTGTCTACACAAGTACATCTAGGAGGAGATTCAGTTCTTAGACATCTCCTCGCTTGGCGCCACCTATCAATATGTTGTCAAGATCGAGAAGAAATTTAAACAAAAGAAGTGATACTTTGGATCTATGAATCTTAAGAAAGGGAAAGACGCCCCCAAGCTGCAAAACAAAGGACAAAACCAAGGCAGGGTGACCTAGGAAAAACCCTTGAAGCCACAAGAAAATAAAAACACCACGAAGACAAATAAGGACACAGGGAAATGGTGTGAGTTCCATAAGAGCCCCACTCACAACACAAGTGAGTTCTAAGCCAAGCAGTCACTATTGGTCAAGTTGCAGGCCTCCGAATCAGATGCATGTTTTGACTCCGAGTCAGAAACCAACAATGGGAATGAAAAAGGGAAGAATATTATCAATGCAGAGCCTAGTTCCACCATTTCAAACACCAAGATCTAAAAGGATGAGCCCAAAGATTCAGAGGAGGGGGAACAGCTCTTCCACTCATAAATGTAGGTGAAGGGTTCCCCGTTGCAGTTCATTTTCGACATCGAGAGCCAAAAAAACCTCATTTCAGCACAAGTCGTGAAGCGGTTGGGCCTAATGACCACACCACACCTGCAGTCATACACCATCAGGTGGCTTCACCAAGGGCGAGATCTTTGCGTCATCCAACAGTGATTCTTTCCCTACAGCATCAAGCCCTTCAAGGATGAGGTACTATGTGATGTTTCTCCTCTGAATTTTATGATGTATTATTAGGCCAACCATACTTGTGGAAGCAACATGTTGTGTATGATTTTAAGCCTTGCACTGTATTATTACTTTGGGTGATAACTTGTACAGGATACCAAAGGTTGCACCACCTACCGCCATTTCTTTGATCATTGTGAACCAATGTAGTAATATCATTTCCCAGACTAGGAAATTTGAGTTCCTTATGATTCGCTCTCAGGGAAAGAAGAATATTGTGGCCATGGCCTCCAAACAAGGCTCCTCTGCGCAGCAGCAGTAGATGGAAAAGTTTGTGGAGGAGTACAAGGACATCTTCACCTCGCCCATAGGGGTACCTCTACACTGTCAGGTCAAACACTCCATCGATCAGACATAGGGCATATTGCTTCCTAATAGACCGATCTATTGATACTCTGTTATGGAGAATGATGAAATCAAGATGAAGATTCAAGAGTTATTGAAGAAAGGGAACATTAGGAAAATTTCATCACCCTGTGGGAGCCCGATCATGTTGGTACAGAAAAAGGATGGGACCTAGAGACTCTATATTGACTATCGGGCGTTGAACAAGATCATTGCCCTAGAACAATTATCCATCACGTGAATTGATGGCCTTATAGACCATATTAAGGGGGGGGGAATATTTTAGAAATATTGACTTGAAGTTTGGTTATCACCAGGTACTGATCAAACCCTTTGATGTGTTTAAGATTGCCTTCAAATCCAAGGAAGGCCTTTTCGAATGGTTGGTCATGCCTTTTAAGTTGACAAATGTCCCTGCAACCTTCATGAGGTTGATGGATGACATCTTGTGACCCTTCACCAAATCATTTGCGACGATGTATTTAGATGACCATCTAATCTTCAGCCAGAGTTGGGAAGAGCACCTCCACCATATTCGACAGGTCCTCAAAACTCTGCGACAACAGAAGTTGTGTGCCAATTTGGAGAAATGCACTTTTGGTATGACTCAGGTTCAATATCTGTGTTACATTATTGATGAACGAGGTGTGCATGTGGACCTAGCTAAGATAAAAGTCATTTGGGATTGGCCAGCCCCAACAACTCTAATAGAGCTCTGCAGCTTTCTATGCCTTGCCAACTTCTACGTAGGTTCATGTTGTGGTTCTCTCATATCACTTGGCCCTTGAGTTAAGTCACTAAGGGAGGAGTGAAAGAAAATTTCTTTTGGTCTAAATCCCAACAAAAGGCATTTACTGAGTTGAAGCATTGCCCTTTCTCTGTACCAATTCTTACATTACCAAACCTGCAGAAACCATTTGAGATTGAGATAGATGCCTCCGAATATGATATTTGTGCAGTTCTTACTCAGCAGGGAAATCCAGCGGCATATCACAGTGAGACACTTTCAGACATAGTCCAAAATTATCCCACCTATGACAAAGAGATGTATTCCAATGTGCAGGTGTGCTGACAATGGAAGCATTACATTCTGGGGAAGGAAATGGTCATCCACATAGGCCATCGACCCCTATAGTTCATACATACACAAAGGAAGTTGCAGAACGATCGTCATCAAAAATGGTCCACATACCTATAATGGTTCCATTTGAACATTAAGTACAAGAAGGGAAGCACCAACGATGTTGCAGATTTCCTCAATCGACCATCGATCATGGCGTTGACCATTGTGCTTGACTCTTATGGGCATGATATTGAGGGGTGTCTGCATATTGACAAGAGCGATCCTGAATTTAGCAACACATACCAGACGCTCCTGGAAGGAAAGGAAGTTCAAAATTTTTACCTCCAGGATGCATTGTTATGCCTCCTTGGACACCTTTGTGTTCCTTCAAGCAAGCATGCCAAGATTATTTGGGATGCGCACTACAGTCAAGTCATTGGACATTTTGGGGTAAAGAAAACAATGGCAGTGCAGTAGAAGTATTTTTATTGGCTGAACCTCCAACAAGATGTTGGGAAGTACATAAAATCCTCCACTGCCTGCATCATTACCAAACTGACCATCAAGAAGCAAGGCCTACATACTCCTCTGCCTATTCCTAGTCGACCTTGGGAATACATCTCCATGGATTACATGTTGGTCCTTCCTTCTATTAAGCATGGAAACAATTGTGTTTTTGTGGTCGTCGACAGATTCTCTAAGATGGCCATTCTGGCAAATTTCAATAAGAGTATCACAGCAGAAGCCACTACTAAGATATGCTCTGAATGGGTGTGTGTACAATTTAGGATCTCACAATCCATTATCTCAGATCAGGATAACAGTTTCCTAAGTACATTTTGGTCAAATCTCTAGTCGATGATGGATACCAAGCTCACTATGTCCATGAATTTCCACTCCAAAACTTATGGCCAAACAAAGTTCGTCAACAGGATGATCATACACATTTTTCACATGTACAACTCAAAGCATCCCTTATGTCTAGCATAGCTACAATAGAGCTCTCCATAAATCAAATGGTCACATCCCTTTTCAGGTGGGATTGGGATTCCAGCCACTATGTCCCATTGATGTGGCCATACCATTTGTAGCTACTCCGAAAGATTCGACTCATGTCTAGTCTCAAGCTAATAGGACCAAAAACTTCATTAAGCACATTCAGCACATCCAACAGCAAGTACATGAAATATTGAACAAGGCCAATTCTAAGTACAAGCAGCATCATGATCAGCATCGTGTGCCACATGAGTTCCAACTGGGAGACAAATTTTGGTTAAATTTGCAGAAGGAGCGCCTCATTGGGCCCCATTGTAAGCTTCACCTGCTCCGATATGGACCTTACACCATCACTAAGGTTGTAGGGGACAATTCTTTCAAGCTCAACATTCCACCATTACTTGGCTATCACCCAATGTTCAATGTGGATAGACTTTGACCATACTTTCCACCTTTACTGGACACATCAAACATTGTAGAACAACTCACACCAACATATTTAAACCCATACTGCATGGAACATGGCACAAATGATCAGATCATGGACACACAGATCAATAATACTCACCAATAGAAGATACAACTCTATCGGGTTGTCAAAGCTAGCCAACTCCTGCACCAAGGCAAGTGGCTCACCAGGGACCAAGTTTAGCAGAAGTTTCCCCATCTCATGGAGGCACTCAATGCAATGGGGACCATTGCTTCCTAAGGGGGGAGGAATAATATAGGTGGATATTGGTGACCACCCACCTATTCCAGTTGGACCTCCACCACTGTTTCTTTTAGTTTCTCAGTTTCCTTAATTGTAGAACAATTTACTATTTGGAAGTTTTTCTTGTCCTAAACTTTCAGAGCCATTTTGAGGCCCTAAACAACGTATTTTAGGGAAATGGGAAAACATTCATCATATATTGATGTTTTAAGTCAAAATTTGTAGTCCTAGGATAGATATTTCTAACGAGGTATTGTGTGCGTCAAACGAAGATTGTATGCTAGAGTTATGACCCCAAGAAGTTGACGTACCAATTTACCCAAACAGAGCCCATCGTGTTGGTGCTTCATCTCCTAGGGTTATGTTTTGTTATGTTTATGGTTCTCCTTCATTTCTCAATAATAAATAGGCCTTCTAGCCTCATTGTAACATAGTTTAGAGACATGTAGCCTCCACATCTCTTCTCAGAGATAAGCTACCATCGCTCGAGCTAGTTTATTTCCATTTCTTTATGTAAGCATATTTCAGTTCTTTAATATTAATGAAATGAAGTTTTATTTATGTTGCATCTCTATGTATATGTGTATTTCTATATTTTGTTGTGTTCCTGCATAATTCTAGATCAGTGGTATCAGAGTGGTCTTCTCTTTCTCTGTTTTTCTTTGCATGTCCCCAACGAGGTCGGGGTATAAGGAGTTAGGGATCAAACTAGTCAAACCTTTGCAAGGCCATCCTCGCAAACCCCTGTTGGCATTATGATGTATGTGTTGTACTTGATGGAAACCCACTTGTAGCAGAAAAACTCACTTGTATATGGTAACTAGATGAATCTACATAAGAGATATCAGATGTGACAGAATGCATGACAAGAGTGTTTACAGATGTTATGAAATGCAAGGAAACTTCAATGAATCAGTTTAGAAGGCAACCCACTCAGATGAAAGATCATAGTATAGCAGGTAAACAGCAAAGAATTATAGATCAATCTTCACATAATGAATAAAGAGTGGTATACGCAGGTTCACCATTGACCAAGCTGTGTATACACGCAGTATCACTGTATACAAGTCGTGTATACGTACACACGCACTCTCATAGAAGGAAGAGCACGTATACCTTGGAAAACTAAGTTTTTGGTCCAAAGTATTTGGTCCATGGTATTTTGATCCATGTTATTGGTCCATGGTATTTGGTCCAAGGTATTGACCCTAGGCATTTGATCCAAGGTATTGGTCCTAAGTGGTTTTGGTTCATGGTATTGAGAAAGGCCTAAAACTATATAAGGAGGAGAAGATCATTAGGCTAAGAGGACAAGCATTGAATATTTGATGAAGTATGAGATCCAGTGTACAGGTTATGGGTTTTTGATGCTCTGCTTGATCTAAACCAAGGAGGAACCTTAGCGGTTGATGGAGGATAAGATCTAATGATGGATCAGGATCTTAAGACTTGAAATGAACTATCTTTATATGGTTTAATCATGTATAATCTAGATCTGAATACTGACGCATGTTTTATTCTATAAATGTTGTGATCTGAGATAACTGCAAAATTATGAATTAATATTTACAGATGTATACATTGGTTGTCTTTGGTAAAAGCACGTATACACGCAGGTTCAACACATCATAGTGTATATCTTATGAACTATGATGTTTGAAGTCAGAATTGGTTCTGGTTGTTGATGCAGAGTTCTAGGTTTTGCTTTATGTTCTGGTGACTGCATTCTAGTAACAGTGTTCAGATTGATAGTAATTTGCTTCAGTGATGATGGATGATGGATCAGGATCATAATGACTTATCATTATGTGATCTTATAGGCTAAATCTGGTTGTTAACACCTGTATTATCCTTTATATGTGATGATCTTGGTAAGTCTGAAGTCGGGAAGTGCAGCGAAGTTATAAATAAGTATTTTCATATCTATATGTTGGTTCGCTTTGATGAAGTTGCGTATACAGGATGGTTCGGCTCTTCCAAGTTGCGTATACACTTTGATGCATGGTTTTGAGGTTACAGCTGGTTCTGAATGATGATGCAGTGTTCTAGGTCTAGATCTCTGTACTGGTTACAGTGATCTATCTATTCCAGCTGATTGATTGAATTTGATTCAGTTGTGTCAGAGATTCATGGATTGATTGAATCAGTTGTGGTTGATTCAGAAAGTGATGATACAGTTTCAATGATTAGTTGATGCAGATGTATTTGATGGTTGTATTACAGTGGTGATTGAGTTTGAGCTTCAATGTTGTTGATGGGTCCAGTATGAAAATTGGATGAAACGTGGCCTTCAAATTATGGTGTTGTGTTCTAGGAGTATCCAGTCTGAAATTTTATGAAACGTGGTCCCTAGAGGAAGAGAGAAGTTTGTAGCCTTCTGTAGGTCGTCGCCTACATACTAGTAAACATATCGGCTAGTACAAGAGCTAGGGGGTTGTAGCTCCCTTCAAGTAGAAGCTGGAGAATGAGAGAAGGTAGTAACCTTCTTACAGGTTAGAATCTTGTGTATTGTATTGAGTTACACCAATTACAATGTTGTAAACATGTTTTCTTCTTATTAAAAGAAGGGCAAAGATGATAGTAGCAGGTGTTTTCACCCAATTGGGGTTCACTTAAAATCTGGGTGTCATGTCTATTGCTTCATGTGTGTGGCTTCATTATGGTTATAACTGCCACATGGTTATTGTTTAATGTTTAATAAGTATTGATGCACAGAGTAAAAGATCCAAACACATGAGTGAATTAACTAAATCATTTAGTTTGCTATATTATGCTTGTTTCCTTAAAAACATAGTTGCGTGTACACGGCAGGTTTACCTTCATTGAAGTAGCGTTATGAATTTGAGTATTGAAAAGAAAAAAAGATTATTGATTTGACTAATACTGATTCACCCCCCCCCCCCCCAGAGTTATTTCCAACAATTGGTATCAGAGTGGGTCCTTTGGTAGAAGCTTGATTGCTTGAAGGAGATACGTAGAACAATGGGAAAGAAGCTAAAGAAGAAAGCACCTCAGAAGAAGTAGACATCTCAAAGGAGCTATGACAGTGGGAGAGTCGATTGGGGATTATGTGGAAGAAACTCTTCAGATTCAAAATCACCTCAAAATGAAGATGAACAAACTATTGGGCTATGTTATATTCTTTCCACGACTAACCTACGTAGTGAACTAGGGAGTTAGAGGGGGGGTGGAGCCCCCCCTTCGTTGCACTGATTTTGCAGCAGAGGAGTCATAGGGGGGGCAGCAGCCCCCCCTATCCGGGGGGTTTGAGGGGGGCGGGTAGCCCCCCCCTACGAGGTCCGGGGCAGCACCCCGGGAATTTTTTTTTTTGGACCC
>APFE031481095.1:63030-149239 GCA_000404065.3 Pinus taeda | reverse complement strand
ACATTGCACATGCAGTGGGAGTATTGAGCAGGTTTATGTCAAAACCAGGGAAGGAGCACTGGACAGCAGTGAAGCAGGTTTTCAGGTATTTGCGTGGCACTAGTGATTATGGTTTGTGCTACCAAGATTGGACAGAGTGTTGGATATTCGTGGCTTTGTTGATGCAGACTGGGCTGGAGATCTGGATCAGAGAAGTTCTACAAGTGGGTATGTGTTTAACCTGTTTGGAGGTGCAGTGAGTTGGATGAGTAAGAAACAATCTGTAGTGGCACTATCAACTACAGAGGCAGAATACATGGCAGCCACTCATGCAAGAAAGGAAGCATTTTGGTTGCAGAGATTGTGTTCAAGTATGGGGTTAGTACAGGGAATTATAAGGATAGACTGTGACAGCCAAAGTGCAATTTTCTTGGCAAAGAACCCTACTTATCATTCAAAGACAAAGCACATTGATGTTCAGTATCACTTTGTGAGGGATATGATAGAAGACAAAAAGGTGTTGTTGGTAAAGGTGGACACTTTGAAGAATACTGTAGATGCATTGACAAAATCTGTTAGCTCTGAGAAGTTCTCTTGGTGTAGAGAAACAATGGGTGTTCAGGGCTGGAAAAATGACTAAGCTCTCCTGTGGCCCCCTATGGAAAGAAAACAACAAGTGGGAGATTGTTGGGTTGTGTTATATTCTTTCCACATAGTTAACACGGGGTTTGAGGGGTACCCATAACCCCACTTTATGGGGTCCGGGGTAGCGCCCCAGAAAATTTTGGTTGGCCGGACCCATGTATGGTTTTGTGCATGATTTTCACAAGTTTTTTGGACGCGATGGTTTTTGGTCCATGGTTTTGGACGCGATTGTTTTTGGTCCATGGTATTGGATGCTTCAGCATGTATAAATATGTATTGTAACATTAAAAGGAATATAATGAAAAATCAAGATGGTAGTCCCGGTTTTGCGATCCAGTGGGAAATCTCTGTGTATATGCGTTTTATGTGTTATGCTCTTGCATTTTTATTTTTCGTGTGATTTAGAATTCGTATGCAAGTAATTTCTGTATAGGGTTAAAACCTACAGGTAGTGAATTATGCTAATAAGCAATTTATATTGGGAGAGACGTAATTAAATTTTATTATTTAATTGAAGATTTCCAATTAAAATAATAATAAATCTATATGTATATATTAAAATATTGATTGGAAGGCTTCTAACAACGGTCACTTCCTCCATTAGATCCCCTTGAGGCCTTTGGGATACCTACTACTTTCTTATATTATATAATGGAGGCTTGCTACTTGTTGGCGTGTTGGTGTAAACAAAATGTGTTTTTTTTTATCTCGTAGTTGGAGCCTATGGAATAAGAAATTTGATAGCTTAACAAAAGTGGTAGAGAAAAGATTGATCTCTCCTACCTTGATAGAACTGGTGGTCAAGATCAATATCTACAAGAACTTTGTTGTGGAATATTATCAAAACTAATACAAGGATATGAAAGAGTGTATAGTGAGAACCTTGACAAACATGGCCACTAAAACTTGCAAGATTGTTTGTAGGAAGAGAAAATTAAGTTTCTTTTTTCCAAACATGTATGTTAGTATATTACAATTTAATGAATATGTTTTCCTATTATCATATATGGTTTCATGCTTTAATAAAACATTCACCAAGACTTCACTTTTTATTATTCAGTGAAAGATTTGCCAAGATCTTCCAAGATTTTATAATTCAGTGATATATTCGCCATGACTTTACAAGATAATATAATCGAGTGAGAGATTCCCTGAAAAAATTATATATACATATTATATTATTGATAAAATCGCCTCCCATTTTTTCTATGTATCATGGGGATTTACCCATTTATTATACATATAAATTTAGGGTGGTTCTTAAAATTTTCGTTGCCATGGAGCCTTGGAAGAGGGGCTCACGTAATTGATAGAGCTCGAGCAGTATAAATTGTTGGCTAGATTTCATCATCAAGTACAAAAGGAACGCAAAAAAGCATGACACGATCGACAGATCAAGCTGCACACATTTAAGTTCAATGACTTGGTTTTATTATATGATAGTAAGTTCACTAAGTTTCTGGGAAAGTTTCAAATGCATTGGTTCGAGCCATATTTCATCAAAGAAATCATAGATGGGGGCACGGTTTAGCTCGCAAATATGAACGAAGAACATTTTCTGGGAAAGGTGAAGAAAGCCGATTGAAGCCATATACAAGAGGTACAACTCAATGACTATATGATGGTCGAACAGTCTTATTGCTCCAAGTAGCTATAGGGGAGTGTGGGACTATGAATTAAACTGCCCAGTTTTGGGGACTATGTGATAGGGGGGCTGTGTGAAAATAGGTGATGACACAGTGCTAGAAGTCATATGAAGGGAGCTGCACAATGGAGGGAAATACCGTGTAGCACAACTAAAAAGTGACCATTAGGGTCACTATTCCTAATTTGATAGCCGGGAGATGGTTAAGAGGAGCAGGTGGGTGGCATTTCAGGCTAAAATATTTGGATATCTACCACCAAATCCACATTAATGGATGGATTTTGGGGGGAATGGTTGGATTTGAATTAGAATTCTCCTATAAATCACCTGTGCCAGTCTAAAAGAGAACACTTTTCACCCTTAGAGTTTTTGAGATGTGTTGTTTGTTGCTTATGAGCTGCTCATTTTTTGAGGATTTGGCTGTGAGCCCTACTTTTGAAAATTTTCCCACGTTAAATCAGAAATTCGTCTTGGAAAATATGTTGGCTCTGAGTCCTACTGAAACTATGAGCAATGGGGGAGACATTGCATCCGAAGGAGTTTCTCTAAAAGTGGTGAGCATGGAGGCTTTGACTCCTGTGCCTATGATGCCAAGATCACATAGGCTAAAGACTATTTCTATGTGCAAAACCCAGAAGCCAAAGAAAGACACGCATAAGAGACTGGTTCTAGTGCACGAGTTGCCTAGAAAGCATGATGTTGCCTAGATGCAGAAGAGGGATAAGCAGCCTGAGAAGGTTGTAGACTTGGAGGCTGAAGAGGGCACTGAAGATATAGATGTTGAGGGCGTGAAGACCATCACCAATTTTCCAAAATATATCCATCCACGTAAAGGGAAGGCAAAGGTCACCAAGGACCCAGACTCGAAGAAATTCATCACTCACATGCCCCTGTTGAGAGAGAAGATGACTTTCAAAGGTTCATGCTTAGCATGGGTTTACATTTTAGACATGGAATATTAGGACCTAGATGACCAAGAGAGGTTCCCCCACTTTGCGACATAGAATTATATGAGATGAGTGTATTACAAAGACTCGGGTGTCACTGAGTTGGAGTCAATTGAATGGATCTGCAAAGTAGAGAAATTTGGGTTGTTGAACCTATCGTGGGTGCCCCACTACCACCGCTCTAACATTAATACCACTTGTATATAGTAGCTCCTTACTCTGGTGCACCATGGGTGCTTGTGGCTTGGTGCACCTATCCCCATCAAAGATATGCGCATCCACAAGACCACGCACTTGCTGCATGAGCATTTGCATCCGACCAAGGAGTTTGGCAGAAAAACAAGTGAGAGAGACTTGATAGAAAATATGAAAAAGAAATTCAAGCTTATTAAGAAACCACACAATTGTTCCATCACATCCATCAATGATCCCATGGTGAATATTGCTACCCAAATACTAGTCGAAAAAGTTATGAGGAAGTGCCACGTGGATGAGGTTCGAGCGCCTATGATCTTGTTAGCTACACAATGCATGGAGGGTGTGCAGTTTAACTGGTCATGATATTTATGTAGTGAGCTCCTTGCGAATTGTTGTGAGGCCCAAGATGAGAGCAAGACCTTCCAATACATGTGGTTTCCACTCTCCATTGTGTTGGTTTCTTGGGATCTCTTGGAGGACAACTAGTTTCCTCCCTTATAGGCCAGATTGCTAGAGGCTGCACAGTTTGCCTCCCTCTGGGCCACGGGTCATAAAAATTAAGGTTTTATAGGTATTTATGGGGTCGATCTTTCACATCACTATCAACCATTGCCCATGGTTGTCCCCAACCATGTATGAATAGTTGTCTGAATATGCTAAGTTCAAGGCAAACTTCCACCACATTTACATCTGGACGCGAAAGGACTCGTAACAAAAGTGGTTTGATCTACCTTACCTAGTTAGTGATGATGCCATACAAGAGGTAATCAAGCATTGGCTAGTATATTGGTATACTCCATCTGACTTGGCCGCAGGTACCAGCAAAAGCATGGGGAGCTCAGGAGAGAAAAGGTGGAAGGACGAAGCAAAGCAATCAACATAAAAATTGGTCACACAGTGAAAGAATGAGCCTGAAGAGAAGGTTCGAATGGAAAAGGAGTGCACTGCAGAGGAGCAGGCTAAACATGAACAACATGACTCTAAACAAAGTGGTAAATCACCTTGGCCCAAAACTGAGGAGGAAGAGAAGTCGACGCAGGGCGGTGAAGGCAATGAGTGTTATATACCTAGGGGGGATAATATGGGGTACCAAGGGAGGTACCCAAGGTAATAATGTAATAACGGGATGGGCCATAGTAATAAATAAGGTGGTTAACCCATATCATGTAAGGGACCACAAGTAGTTAGTAATAATGTAACGGGCCCATGGTATTAGTCGATGGTATGAGAGAACCATGGTAATGATCCATGGTATTGTATGTATGAGGCCTATATAGAGGCTAGAGACTCCACATGGAGAGGTGTGAAGAAATATAGTCAAGAATTATTGTATGAGCAAGCATATGGCTTGTGGAGTATTCTCCTTCCTTAAGGAGTGAATGTATGGTGTTTCCCTACCTTAAGGGTTTGATATCAATAAAGAAGCATTTCTATCTATTCCTATCTTATTTCTTGGGTTTATTTCTATTGTCTTATATTTTCATATCAGATCTATAATATTTCCGAGTTAGATCTATAACAATTGGTATCAGAGCTATATTTCCAGATCAGATCTACAACAAGTGGAATCGGAGCTATATTTCCAGATCAGATCTACAACAAGTGGTATCAGAGCACTTTCTTGGGCAGAAAAGTGGAATTTTTTTTTACTTTTTGCAGGATTTCGGGGGCGTCGAGTTTATAGATCAGATCTGTATGTTTTGGTGCAAGATCTGCAAAATCTAATTGTAGATCTGGATTCTATGTGAAACAATACCCGATTTCCAAAAACAAATCAGTCAAATCAGAGTCCAGATGAAGGGGATATCGTTGATTTAAAAATCAGTGGGGTTGCAGACAAATTTTCAGGGAAATGAATTTGCGGCACAGATCGAGACGTCTTAGTGCAAGATCTGCAAAATATAACTACAGACCTGCATTCTATGCGAAAAAATAGCCAATTTCAAAAAAAATTCGGTTGAATCGGAGTCCGGATGAGGGAGATATCGTTGATTTAAAATCAGCGCTTTTTGCAGAAATTTTGGTGATAGCGAGAGAGTTGCAGCATAGATATGAAATTCTAGTGCCTGTATCAAGATTTCTAGCACATGGGTAGATGTAGAATAATTGTTCCATTTCTGAAAATAGGTCATAATAAGGATTCTGAGCAATATTGACGAAACTGTGACAATTCAAAATTTCGCCAAGTCAGCGAATTTTTTCTCAAAACCCACTTCATGACGACTCTATATTTTACAGGAAAAGATGATGGTCCTACTATTGAAGAATTCATACAAAGATCCAAGTCCACACATCCGACACTTTGGAAGATTTCAATGGGGCTTAATATAAGAGATGAGGCTCAAAAATGGTGGTTATCACTTGACCACAAGCAGTTGACCAAACTTTTAGATGTAGAATTTGAAAAAGTCTTTTTGGACAAATGGTCTCGGGCTAGGAAAAAGGAGAATGAGACACATAAGGGGTTAATTGCCACGGGTGTCTCCTTACTGCAGGTTCATGGATTGATTCAAAAAAATAAGATCATTGTTTCTATCAATCCTAGTGGTAAACATAATTTTATCAATGTTAATTTGGCAAAAAAATTGCAAGTCCCAGCAAAACATATTGAAAATACATAGGTTGATGGTAAGGATGTTCAAATTTATAAGGATTTGAAACTTTCTATGGATAAGTATGTGTTTCATGGTGATTTTTATGCTTTAGATATGGATAACATGGATGTTGTTTTGGATACCCTTGGATGGAATTAGTGGGTACTATAATATTAATGTGCAGAAGAAATTCCTGAAGCTCTGGTATAAAAAGAAGAAAATTACATTACAAGATATTTCCATTAATAAGCAGGTAGAGTCCAAGGAGGTTGAAGCAGAAGATGTTACAGGGACCGACATATTAGATGATGAGCAGTTGATGGTCGACAATCAAACACAAAAAGAGGCCGAAGCCAAAAAGGTAAAAGGTGCCGACACATCTGATGAGGGTTCAGTGGTTGAAGTCATATTGGAAAAGAAGACACCACAACAGGCACCACAACAAGGTGAATTAAAGAAAAAGACATCGTGGGTTACAACTTCAACATATCATCACCCACATCACCCCGCAAGAAAGCAACCATCAAGATGGAAACCAATTAGCCACATGGACAACAACCCCCGCAGGACAGATAGAGAGGAGCGAAGATCCACCTACTACACACCTACACAGAAGAACTACCACAGTCAACTTCCATCTCAAGCGAGCAAGGCACCACCGATATCGAGGGTTCACCTTTCTCTTGGATGGCTAGATGCACATGCATGGTACGAGTGGACTACTCTTTTGAGTAGATCTTATTATTTGTGTTCTTCCCATGTTTCGAGGACGAAACATGCTTAGGGGGGGGGAATGTTATATACCTAGGGGGGTAATAATATGGGGTACCAAGGGAGGTACCCAAGGTAATAATGTAATAATGGGATGGGCCATAGTAATAAATAAGGTGGTTAACCCATATAATGTAAGGGACCACAAGTAGTTAGTAATAATGTAATGGGCCCATGGTATTAGTGGATGGTATGAGGGAACCATGGTAATGATCCATGGTATTGCATGTATGAGGCCTATATAGAGGCTAGAGACTCCACATGGAGAGGTGTGAAGAAATATAGTCAAGAATTATTGTATGAGCAAGCATATGGCTTGTGGAGTGTTCTCCTTCCTTAAGGCGTGAATGTATGGTGTTGCCCTACCTTAAGGGTTTGATATCAATAAAGAAGCATTTCTATCTATTCCTATCTTATTTCTTGGGTTTATTTCTATTTTCTTATATTTTCATATCAGATCTATAATATTTTTGGGTTAGATCTATAACACTGAGGGGTAGAGCACCCTATTTCGGGTAAGGAAGTGCAAAGCACAGTAGCAAGAGGGGACGTGGAAGAAGAACAAGGTGACTAAACCACTGATGGATTCCATTACGCTTACAGAGCACAATCACGACGAGATCTAGGAGAAAGTGCATGACACTACAACCGAATTCTTTCAACAATTTGAGAAAGAGTATGTGGAGTCATTGGGTAATGTTCAGAAGGATCTGTGTGAATTCCAAATCCAGTCCAATAGAATATAGGTGGGTGAATGTTATGTGAGCACCCCATAGACAAGCTTGGCACTAGGGACAAGTCAGGTTGCTGAGCTGGTCAAACAGTGGACCTCAAGATAGTTGCACTACCAGAAGTGTCCCTGATCATGGAATCAGTCGATGACAGGATCATCGTTAGAACCTTGAAGAACATCGACCACAATATTGTAGCACTCGATAATGAGTTTATTCATGCACTACAAATAGGAGTGACAATGGAATTGAGAGTGTGGGGGTAGTGTGGTCTTAGTTTAATAAGAGAGTACTAGGTGAACAATGAGCAAATGTTCACCGAGAAGATGTAGGTCTTGAAAGCAAGAGATACAATCGAGGTGCAGAGCACCTAGTTGGTCGCCACGGTTTCAAACGTGTGCATAATAGTTCCGAAGTTGCACATATTTGAGGATGCACAACTAGAGGCGAAGATCTAGAGGCTAGCTACAAGCATTCGTGATGCGAAGGAAGAGGTGTAAAGAGCTCAATTTGAACTCAATATGAAAATCATAGAGTTGTAACTCAAGTCACAGCCTTCGATTCCACGTGAGGCCAGGGAACGATGCAGAGCTCCCATCGAGGAAGGGATAGCTACACTGGATGTCACGGTCATCAACTGCACAACTTTGTTTTAATATGCCATGGAAGTGGTGACAACCCTACAGGGATTTCCCAACCTATAAATATTGAGTATATAGGTCTGTGAGCTCCAAAATCAGTACGACGAGGTTAGGGTGATGACGTGCACCGTTGCTATAGTGTAGTGCCTTACCAAGTTACAGGAAGGGAAACAACTCCTCGCTCAAGTGGAAGAAGCCTACCAAATCTTAACCAACATTCAAGAAAAACTGATGAACTTGTAGCTCACACTACAGAAGATCAAGCGAGCCGACGAAGGACCAACTATAGAGCAATTGGTTGAATAGGTGAAAGTAACAGTTGTGAAAATGGAGCTGGGGGATCTTTGCACCAATATCACCATGCCAGGTGAGTGACTCAAGGGTGAGTCATGACCCTTGTTTTGAGGGCCTGTTGGGATGGGATCCCTTGGGTTAGTTTTGGGGCAAAAGACCAAATTTTGATGTAAAAATATGTAAATTCTTTGTGAATTATGGATGTAGAGTGTGTAGTTAGTTAGAAATAAAAAATGGTTTTTACATTCATTTATGTAAACTTGAGTCGGTTTTGGAAGATCTACCCATGGTCCATGGACCATGGGATTGTATAAATACGTGTGTCTTAGAGAGTCTAAGGTAGACCTATCTCTTTGTCATGCATACAACAGAAGGAGTCTAGAGAGTTAGCACATGGAGGTAAGTCTTAGAGGAGGAAAAGGCTCTACAACTGAGTGTGTAGAGGCATAAAGTAGAATCCACAATTGAGTGCGTAGGGAAGTTTTGAGTTTTTAACCTTATACTGAATATAAATAAAGACGATTGTTTGGAAAATTCATATATTTTATCTATTTCTATCTATTGTTTATGTTTACAATATATCTTATGATGAAGGAATATCTTTACGAATTAATGATGTATTGATGTGCAAATTTACTAGATCTGTCTTATTAACTAAACTCAATTAATGTTAAGTGATTACGCAAATATCATAACACTATGTTAGGTTTATGGAACACTTGGGTAGATCTGAGTACATATTGATCTAAGCGTAACCTAAGGTGTGTGTAAGTAGCTAATTTTTCTCTTTAGAGTCTGCGAAAGTCATTCGTAGAACTTCATGAAGGTCTAAAGGTTGTTCAAAGGGAATTGTAATGCCAAGCCCTAAGGTATTATAGATTTGTGTGGAGGAAGATCTAGGTCATAGAAAGACATCACACTCATCTCTAGATGTGGAAACCTAGTTCCAGCATCCCTCCATACTACTTTAGGTGAGACTCAAATCTGCATTAGGCAGATTGATGATGAAAGGGCTAGTAGTGTAGGCTTTTGTTTGGCATAACTAACTCTGAACCAAGGTTAAGATCCATTAAGCCAACAACCAACCCCAACCACTCTAACAGAGCTTTGCCGATTTTCAGGTCTTTCCATTTTCTACTATAGGTTCATGTTGGGGTTCTATAATATCACTTGGCCTTTGTGTCATGTCACCAAGGGTGGAGCAAAATAAAATATCTTTTGGTCTAAATCCCAACATAAGTTGTTTTATGTGTTGAAGCACCACCTCTTCTCTACTACAATGCTCACATTACCAGAGCTGCAACAATTGTTTGAAATCGAGACAGATGCCTCTGAATAAGCTATTGGTGGAGTTCTTACTCATTAGGGGAATCCAATGGAATATCACCGTGAGAAACTTTCAGACACAATCTGAAAGAATCCAAGCTATGATAAAGAGATGTATTCCATTGTGTAGGCTCACGGAAAATGGAAGCATTACATTCTAGGGAAGGAAACGAACATCTAAACAGACCAACAACACATGTAGTTCATACAAACACAATGAAAGTTTCAAATATATTGGCATAAAAAATGTTCCAAATACTTGCAACAATTCAATTTTAACATTATGTATAAGAAGGGAAACACCAATAATGTTTCAGAATGCCTCATCTCACCGTTGATCATGATGCTAACCACTTTTCTCGACTATTGTTGGACACATCCAACATTGTTCAACAACTGACACCAACATAGCTCAACCTATGAAGCTTTGAATATGCCACAACTAACAATATCATGGACACACCGATCAAGAACAATCGCCAATAGAGGATCCAACTATGTCAAGTTTCCAAAGTAGGCCAACTCCTTCACTAAGGCAAGTGGTTCACCATGGACCAAGTTTAATAGAAATTCACTCACCTCACGGAGGCTCCACATGCAATGGGGACCATTTTCTCCTAAGAAGGAAGGACCGATCCAAATGGATATTGGTGGCCACTTGCGTATTCCACTTAGAACCTAGTTAATTTCATCATTTCCCTTGATTATAACAACATTTACTATTTTTAGTAGTTTTTGTGGTCTTTAACTTCTACAGCTATTTTTACCATCTAAACAATGCTTCTTTAAGGTCTACAATAGGCTATGGGCCTATTAAAAATTTTGTTTTACTCGGATATATCTTTCCAACAAGGTATCGTACACACCAAACAAACATAATATGACCAAGTTATGACCCTGGGAAGTTGGGTGCCCAAGTACCCCCAATGGTGCCCACAAATTCTTGGTGTTCCATCTACTAGGGTTATGGTTTTGTTTTTTTGGGGTTTTATCTTATTATTCAATAATAAAAAGGCCCTTGAGCCTCACTATAACATAGTTCAGAGGCATGTAGCAGACACATCTCTTCTCATAGATAAGGTATCATTGCCCGAGCTAGTTTATTTCCATCATGTATGAAAGCACACTTTAGTTCTTTGATATTAAGGAAATGAAGTTTATTTTTGTTGCATCTCCATGTTTATGTTTATATATCTATTATTTTGCATTTTTATATAAGTCTAGATCATAAGCATAATTGAAGAATGAGCGGGAACATTATTGAAAAACAGCTGGGTGCTAGATATCAAATTTCCGTTGGCATTGCAATAACTAATTAATTAATATTTTTTGTGCTTACAAGAAAGGTGTGTCCTGAATATTTTCAATTCCAATGCACGCTCATCAAGCATTCCAATTTTAAATTGGTTATTTCGATTTCTATGGTTTTAGCAGTGCGTCCACACAATGGTTACTCCGCATCTTTGCTCATTACGATTAGTCTCCCATCAACTTTATTGTGCTGAGTTGCAAAGTAATCATTATGTGGAGGATTTCATTGTGTATAGACTCTATTCTATGTATGCAGAGTAATATTACACCTTTTCACAATGAAAACCTCCACACAAAACAAAGAAAAACTCTGAAATACAAATTTTTCTATTAACTTTGATAAATAAAAAACATAAAAATAAATATATATCAAAGTATAGTGGGCTACTTTTCCAACCTAAACAACAAATTCCATGCAACCATGTCTTTCCATTTACACGATTATTTCCTTCAACACATGCAATGGCTATGGTATTCCATACATCTTAATGTATTCCTATCAATCTATAAATGACCTTTACTGCGTAATACCAAACTTTAAAATACCGTTACCATTAAGAGTGTGCTTTTTTCTGTCGAATCTGACTTTGATATCCCTCCCTCTATCACCATGATATACCAGACATCTTCCCACCTCATTTAATCGAGTATTCTTTCTTGTATCTCCATGTTTCTTTCTCTATCATATGCAATGGGGCATCTTGTATCTTTTGTAACATAGGGATCATTGGTATATTCCATCCCTTTCATTAGAAAGCATGGAGTATGTTACTATTGCTTATAATCAATAAACCATATTTTTTAAGATGCCTCTTTATTTAGCACTACTTGTCCCTATTGTTTACACTAATATGGTCTCGTAATGGAGCCCCAAAGGTTTTGCATGGGTTGGAAGACACAATAAAGGTGTAATAATTCATGACCCCAAAGGATGGCTGATAATTAGAAGGCTCAAAGAAATGAGCATCTATCTTTCTCATTGCAAGATCGAATGACTGGCTCATATCCATGGTGTTTAGCATAGCCTCATTGCTAGTTATGATTAAATAAAATCTTGAGGTGTCCATACACTGGCTTTGCTCCCATCACTTCATAAACTGACCCACGAAATGATTGGCACAATTTCATGTTTGGAAGGGTGCTAGGATTTTCACATGACGATGATTATTGGTGACTCGTGTGGAATAATTATGTTACTCATCTCTTATATTCATGACAAATTGCAGTGAGTGTGCATGGGAAATGGTATTGGCCTCCATAAGTTAACCTTTGTGACACTAAACTGGTTCATAACTTAACATGGGTGCCTTCTGACAACTCAGTGAACCTCAGAGAGATTCTTAAAATGGAAACACCACTTACAAGTTACATCCATCTCACTCAGTCTAATTCCAACTCCTTGCAAGTAAATAACACTCATGTGTTACTCTATGTGATTGGAGTTGCTATTCTATCTTAACACATTCGTCTTTCTCTAGACATTCTTGACCCTTTTATAGTACTAGTCCCTCAATATAGTCAACACTATACACATGAAAACAACATCTAATCGCTTACATATTTCTCTTAAGTGAAATTTTGGAGAACAATATATATTTCTTTGGAAGATTTAAAATGAATATGGTGTGTTTTTCCTTTAAGAGGTGCTAGCTAATATTCTATCAATGATCTTCTCCAAGGTGATACAAAGGAAGCTTGAGTTCATAGACTTTTTAACGTACCAGAGCACAGAGTTGTATCGATTTTGATATATGAATTTGAATGATGTGTTTGGAGTTGGTGTAGAAAAAATGCAAGCCTGTTGCAATGTTGTAACCCAAAATTAAAGGGAACGCATGTTTAGGTTTCTCATCTTGTTGCACATTATAACTATTATTTTGATATAGAACTCTTTCCTGGTTGATCATTTTAAACCAATGCTTCAAAAACTCTTTTGCATTTATGTATTTTACAATGGAAATGTTGCATATAAGTTTCATGATGGATCCTAATGCAATCAATGTTTGAGAGGAAATTAAATGATCTTGAACATTCGTAATACTTTTGATTTCTCAATTATTTATGTTTAGTTTGATGTTGGGTTCACTATTTTTAACTAGTACGATGATATGATATGAATGTGTCTTTACACGGAAATCTTACAACAAGTGACAATTACAAACACTTTGGCACTTACATACAAGTGCGACGTAAAGTTGATTACCACTAAAATCCTCAAGGACATGCAAGGTGATTCCAGTTAGCATAATTCATGACTAATGTCTGTCTTGCTTGCTTTACAACCCATTATTTCTCAGGCCTTCATTTATTAGACTGTCACCTTGAGAAAATAATTGGACTAAGCTTCAAAATGGGGGAACACAACCTTAGGAAACCATATATCCAATGATAGCTCATCTCCTTGGTTCATATAGGAAGTTCATTAGGTGGAGCTCCACATAATGAGCTAAGTTCATTGTGCAGAGCTCTACACAATTAGCTTCCTCCGCATAAAGATCGTGTTGATGTGTGTAGCTTTCACTGTGCTAAAGATGATTCCTCTACATAGTGAAATCTCCACCACACAATGGAAATCACAACATTGACTTGGAAACTAATACCATTCTCCAAACTTCTGCATTATAGACATGGATATATGTGTCTCGAACCTCTAATGTGACTTTTGGGTCAAAGCATGGACCTGTATTACACTTTTTGGCAAGAGATAGAGTGTTTAGGTGAATAAAATATGGATCGAACATGTATTTCAAGCACTTGATTGAGCCACTTTTAAGCCCTTGGTAAAGCTCCTCGAGTGCTAAAAAAATATCTCATTCAGGAATTAAAACGAACTCTCATTTGATCTCCTTTGTAACCGTAGGTTAGGAGCTCAATCAAGCTTTAAGGCTCGATCAAGCCTTAAGGCTAGAGATTTCTAATTTATGTAAATATCAATAATGATATGCGAACATTAAAATTGTTAGCAGTTGATAGTTTAAATTTTTTAATTAATAATTACATTTGAATAGGTAATTAACAATGGTGTGGATTAATTTCTCATTACATTTCTAGTGTTTTGGTGTATAGATTTGAAAAATGATTCTATCCCACTTGCAATGGAAATTGTAGTGTTCCTATATTTATAATTTGGTAACATAAAAATTAGTTTTTAATAAGATTTAAATTTTAAATGTTGTAATTTAAATAATAAATTGATTAATAAATATAATTTAAATAACAAATTGATTAAACATAAGAAAATTTATCAATTTGATTTTAATAAATATTATAATGTTTTATAAGCTACTAAAAATGTATATTTTATGAAATTCACTGAAAAAATTAAAAAAGGGAGGAGTCATGATTCCCTCAATCATATTTAAATCTATTGTGTGTGTGTGTGTGTATAATGTAGTAATATCTACTTGTTCACAGAAAAAATGAGTGTAGTAATAATTGAAGTAGTTGTAATAGTTGTACGTTATAATTAGTTGTAATGGATGCAATGGTATGTATGGTTATAAATCTCTCTCAATGTGTAATATTTCACTGCACTCAATTTTGTCCTCAGTGTCCACAAGAACATCCTCAATGTTCACAAGAACGAAGTATATATAGAATTTTTTACTCATAAGCACAATTATAACATGAGCTCAGAGGGATCAAATCTTTTTAGGTGCAAACTTATTCTAGACTCCAAAAAATAGTGTGTATTTTTTTATTGTTTAAATTGAATTTGTGAATGTTATAGAGATTACATAACATGACATTGAGCCATTTTATCAACCCACATTAAACTTGTTTTTCTGTTATCAACATATTTTAAAGTATACATCAATATTAATTCATATTAAAATATTTTATTCATAAATCACATTGGATGTTTTATTCTATACAACATTAATATATATATTTTTTAACAATTTTTTTCTATATAAGAGATATATATGAATTTTGATATACATGTTAAAATATTTTTAAAATTATAAGGCTTAAGCATATTTTCTCATACATGGCATATTTGTTTTCTTCATATTATAGTCCATTCTTTTTATCTAGAAATATTTTTATTTTATTTTAAGAGGGACAAACAAACTTATACCTTGCCTTCACACTCGATTTTAGAAAGAGCCTATCAGCTTAAAAATTATATTAGTTCATATGGAAAACTAATTAAATATGTATAGCATATTTTGTTTTCTTGTTTATCGTAGCCAACATTGCTTTTCTAATTAGGGAATATGTTATTTTAATTTTAAGAGGGACAAACATACTTATAATTCACATTCACACTAGATTGTAGCTCAATAAAATATTTTTGAAACGTATAAGGTATAAACATATTTTTCACATATTTTTTTTACTTCTAATTACTTTACATGAAATTATACTAGGTCATATGGAAAACTAATTAAATATGCATAACATTTTATTTTATTATTACAGCCTAAATTTATTTTCTATTTAGAGAATATTTTATTTTTATTTTAAGAGGGAGGAAAATTAGAGTTTGGAATATATTTGAATATTTATTAAAAAATAATTTTGTTAAAATAAATAAATTTTATAATTCAATAAATTACAAGTATTGATAAGTTTCATTTTTTCATTTTTTTTATAGATAATTATGATATTTCCATTGAGCCTATAGCTTGATCTATCTTGTTTAATGATGTTAAGGGATCCTATTTAACCAAGTTAACGGATCCATTGAGGGTTTATTAAACCCTCAATTGAATTATTTGAAATTTTATTTCAAACACTTGATCTAGTGTTTATGGGCTAAAAACCAAAGTTGGGCTAAAAACCAGAGTTTAAGCTCACCTTCTACAAATTTGTTTTCAACACCATTTTTTACCCTAGCAGGTTCCAAATAAAAATTGTCCTTAAGTGGTTGATCTTGTTGGATTATGGAATCCTCTATCCAATGACATACAGGTTTGACATTTTCTAATGCATATGATATTTTTTATCTATTTTTTTTAAAACATAATACTTGAATTTTTTTTTGGACAGTTTCAAAGGTGATAAATAAAAGAACAAGGACATAAAATATACAAAATTAAAAAATGTCAAAGAATAAAAATATCTTCATTTACTAGTCCTCTTCAAAAGGTTACTCTTGGTTTTTGAATTTATATACATAGTATAAAAAAACGTTACATGAACGAATTGTATGAAAAATGCAATTGAAATCTATATAGCATTAATAACATATATTTTACCCTCTTTGAGCTAACCAACCCATCCGCTTTGAATGCTACAAATCCTTGGTGTTTTGACTGAATTATTGGTTCTATTTCAAAAACATTCTCCATGTGTGGTACATTTCCATGAGGAATCTATGTACTCATGTTCTCTTGTGTTGGATGGTACTCCTTGATTTAGGCTTCTTCATCCTCCAAAAAAATGGGATCAAAAGGGTGCCATCCTTTTGTTTCATGGGCCTATCCCTTATTCTCTCTTTTGGGCATTTTCTGATTAAGGACATGAATCTTGTAAGTGTCATATTTCAAAGCATGTGTGGTATCTTAATGTCATGTTTTCATGGTCCAAGATTTGGATCAACTGAAATGACACATTTTTCAACAATATGTGGTCTAGTAGACCTTTTCTTAGGTCTATTTTTATACATATATGGGAAAAGGTAAATAAACCACAATTTATTTTGTAAAGAACATAAAGTATTTCCAATATCCTCTAGTACCTTGTGATGTTAAGAAAGAAGAGGAAGGTTTGGAAACCTTACCCAAATTGACATCTTTGTTACCATCATTGATGAAGAATCAAACTCTAGAAACCAAGGGGTTATGAAGAGTCATGCTCTTCCCCATAACCAATGTCCTTCCTATAAGATTTTTTCTAAGACTTATTGGGAATTAAACTATAGAATGATTTTTTTTTTTGAGCAAAGATGTATATTAGAATTTTTGGTCTAATTCATATAAAATCATTGATGTAAAGTGTTGGACCTTGTCCAAAATCCATTAATTCTATAGATCACAACAATAGAATGAAGAACAATGTGAGAACAATAATGATTTGATTTACCTTTTTTAGATTTTATTGCTATGGTAGAATTTTTTCTTATTGTTTAACAATATATGATATTGGAATGAATAGAGGTTGATCCCTTGTAATGGGACTCTTTCATCGAGCCACATATGTATATGTAGTTAAAGAATTTGGGTTCCTAGAGCCTGTTACACCCCAGGAAACCTCAAAAGCAAGATGATGGTCTAATTCCTAGAAATAGTATAGCCATCTAGCTGTTAAAAATATTGAATATGTTTCCCTTCACAATGTAGTCATTGCATGGGTACATGAATCCATAGTTACTTCTTTAAGATTCTCTTTAGATCCACCACATAATCATATTTAGAGACCCATTTCTGGATCCACTTCCCACTTAGGTTCTTAAAAAATAATGGAATCCCTTCTACATTGTTCTCAATTTTGAAACCTTCCATCGACCCCTATGAAGGAGGAGTGGGGATATAATTCAGATCCACTTTGATCTAAGGGGATCAAGGAAAGCTAGGGAGATAAAGAGAATCAAAGGCTCATTGATCTACAAATGCAAGAATAAATATCAGTGAAAGGGAATTATAGATTTCTCGTGCTGGACCACAGCTAAAGACAAACCTTTTGAGCCAATAATACTCATCTTTCAAAGACCCATGGTCAAATTTGAGCTCATAAATTAGAGGATTGCATTAGAATCTCAAGGGATTCGACATGAAAATTGTGTTTCCATCAGTCTTGAAGATGTGAATGAAGTGCTTCCATTTATGCCCATTGCAGTAGTTTATGACATTACCAATGATGGATTTCAACCATTCTATGGCCCATCTAACATTGATCCAACCCTTGCACCACCAATTTTGAGAGTCCTGATCCACAAAATTTGCCCTAGGGTTTAGTCACAACAAAAGAAACATGAGGAAAGCATGCAGACAAGGGATATAGATACCACCATTGGAAAGGCCAATATTCAAAAATATTGGTGAAGTATTTAATTTTAAAACATTATAAATTTCTATATATATATATAAATATATATAGATATACCTAAAATGAGTAATCGATGTTATTGAAAACTTGTTTTTTAAAATTTTTAACCCCTTTAAAGTTTTAATATTTTAAATCTATTGAAATTTTGATAGTTTTTAAAATATACTTAAATTTACTTTTATTTTAATATTATATATTTAAATTTTTTTTCAATAGGAAAATTTATAAATATTGCAATTTGTTAATTTTAAGCATAATATTAAATTTTATAATTAAAAGTCAAAAAATTATTTAAAAAAAATAAAACCAATATATGAAATCACTTTCCTTATAAATATATAATTAAACATAGAATAATATCTCTCTCTCTCTCTCTCTCTCTCTCTCTCTCTATATATATAATATATATATATATATATAATATAATAACGTTAAAGTAAAATTTATATAATTAATATTAAAATTCATATTTCTTCTTTTATCAATGAAAAAAAGTAGGATGAATAGTTGCAATATAGCATAGCCTTTCTTTCCATCACTATTGCTAAATAATTGATTAAAAGTTGTGTAGAGTGCAGAGAAAAATCCCGGTGATGAAATGAAAAAGGTCTTCACAAAAAACTCTCTGCAAAATGAAAGTTGCGTGTACAATAATGTATATAATTATCATCATAAACCATCAATTCGAGGGTCCACATTACTTAACATTTAGTAATTGTCTTACTTTTTTTTTTCCAATGAAAAAATCCATAATTTTTCATTATATATAGAAAAATTACATATTGTAGATGTTGTAGAATATGTTATAACTGTGTCACCATGGACTGCCACAAATTTTCTACTATTGCTTATCCAGATACACTACGCAGGGCGACCTGCCATGATTTTCATTGTATATTTTCCTTTCTTTTATGTCTATATAGGTCTTCTATATGAGGCACACACAGGCCTGTTTCAATTTATATAAACTATAATATATAATATATATATATTATATAATATATATATTACTGGCTATTATATACATTACAGAGATTTTTGTTTTTACAGAATTGTGCACAAAAAAACAAAAAAATATATTCGAGGGTCTAATGTCCCTCTGATATCTCAGTCTATGTATGGCCGATGAAAATAGCGGTATTCCTTTGTCCCCCTTTGTTCGTGAATCATCCACTCTTCTCTGGGTAATTTTGCAACCTCCTTGGATAGTTGGTCAACACTGCAGTTATTTTCCCTATATATATGTTTGCAAGAGATATTGTTAAATTCAGCCTTGAACATATTTACTTCATTTAAAATGTTACTGAGTGTGTGTATGTGACATGCAGTAATGCCATTGAACCAATCTATGATGATCTTTGTGTCCCCAAAGATGCTTAAATTGTAGCAATGATGCCCCAGAGAGAAATGAAGTAAATGACGAAGGGTGATGAGTTCCACAAACTTATTTCTTTCCTCTCCTAATCCCAACTTGACCTTGTAGAAATGTTGTTCATTGATGTGTAATAAGAAACCTCCCCCGCATCCCCGTTGATTTGCAACGCCATCAAAAAATTCCCATGGGGTACTTTTGTCAATTAATGCTGGGGCCTGATGTATGCGTTCTCTGGGTAGTGGTGGGTCAGGCAGTTCATGATATGTGGAGATTACACCCGCCACAGTGTGAGGCCAGTATGCTGGTTTATTTTCAAATATGCAACGATTGCGGGCCCAGGTAGTATCAAGGTTGATGCCTGCCCACTACCCGGTAAAATGAATAGAGAGTGATATATCGTGCCAGAGAGAGTCTACGATATTGCAATGTAAAAAAAGGTGCTCGGTTGATTCAGATGCACATTTGCAAAATATACACCAGGTTGGGCCACTAAAGGATCGGTGAAGGAGGTGTTCCCCTATGGGCACTTTATCTCTGAGAATGCTACAGAAAAATAATCTGATGCACAGCGGTGCAGTGAGCTTCCATATGTTTCTCCACCAACTTGTAACCTATTCAGGTCTTCTATGATGGATTAAGGAAATATATCCAGACTTTAGAGAGTATATGCCATTCTCCGCCTGGCTCCATATAAGTTTGTCAATCCTGATGTGAGATTTAGTGAGCATTGTTATGTAATGCTACCATTCCTGGTGCCAGTGTTGTGGTAGACCTAGAAGAGGAGCAGCTTTCCAAGCTTGTGAGAAGATACCTGTATTTTATGGATCAACAATGTGTGAAATAACCCTGATCTCGTGAGAATGGAGATACTATATTAGGTCTCTAGAGAGTAGGTGCCTTCCGCCACCTCCAGTCCATAGATCGATGCCAATCTGAGCCCGGGATCCGTCGCTTATTCTCCACACCAGATTGTCTCGAATGTGAGGGAGAGAGTGAAGCAACGCCTTCCATACTGATGAGATGCCTATCATCGGCCACCTAGGCAGTCGAACCCAGTCCATGATGTTCTCTCGCCAAATGTATTTATGATAAGTAATGTGGGTCCATAAGTTTTGTCCTGTCAGTAGGGTCCATCCCATTTTTTCAGCGAGGGCTTGTGCAAATAGAGGGAGATCTTTTAATCCCCGTCCACCCCACTTCTTTGGTAGTGTGGTCTTTTTCCAACTAATCCATGCAAAGATTCTTTTGTCTTGATTCTCATTCCATAGGTATCGATTACATGGTCGTTGTAGACAGGATAGGATATTCCTGGGGATCCATGCTAGAGCTATCCATAATACAGGCATAGTTTCCAGTACTAATTTGATGAGGACAAGTCTACCCACCGTGGATAAATATCTATGACTACAAATGGACAGTCTCTTCTCCAGCTCAGTGACAAGCCAGGCCCAATCAACAACCCTTTGACAGGTAGGTTTTAGCCAAAATCCCAGATATTTTAGACCTCTATCCAAGGGGTGTATACTGTAAGGAAAAAGGTGATGGGAAAAATGAGATTCATGGATGGAGGTACGGGAAAAAGTGATGGTGGACTTTGATTGATTAGCAAGCATTCGAGAGGCAGACGAGAAAAGGAGCAGAATCTTGGAGAAAGTGAGGGAATCTCAAATGCTTCCATCCAGCAGGATAAGCACATCATCTACAAAAAGGAGATGAGTGAGAAAACAATCATCAGATATCTTGAGGCCGCATAGGTCTCCTGCCCTTTTAGCTGATGCAATGAGCCGACTAAGCCCTTCAATGACAATAAGAAAGAGCAGAGGAGATGGTGGGCATCCTTTTCTAAGCCCTCTTTCATAATGAAAAAAATGAGATGCTAAGCCGTTTATGAGGACACTGAAAGTAGGCGTGGAGATACAGGCCATGATCGAGGTGATTTAATTAAGTGGAAAACCCAAATCGATGAGTAGAATCTTAATGTATAGCCAGCTGACCCTATCAAAAGCTTTTGACAGGTCAATTTTAAGAATGATGCCCTTCAATTTTCTGGTCCATATAGAGTGGATTGCTTCCTGTGCCGATGCAATGGCCTCATGAATCTGTCCAGAATCGAGGAAGGCAAATTGCTGGGGGACGATATGCCGGGATAGGATAGGCCTGAGTTTGTTAGCGATGATCTTAGATATAATTTTGTAAAGGAAATTGCACAGGGAAATAGGCCTATCATCATCAAAAGAGGATGGACAATCGGTCTTAGGGATGAGAGCAATGAAGGTCGAGTTGATGGCAAGGTATAGTGAGCCCGTAGTTCTACTTTCCTCCACCACTTTCAATAGATCCTGTCCCAAGATCTCATAGAAAGCAAGATATAATTCAATATTCCAGCCATAGGTCCCAGGACTCTTATCCTTCTTGAACCATTTTAGTGTGCCTTCAAGCTCCCCAGAGGTGAGCAGAGCATAAATCTCTTCAGCTTCTTCTTCATTGACAAATCTTGGAAAATGACCAGCCACATTGATAATATCAGCAAGAATTGCTCCTCGAGGATTCTTGTATAGATTCTAGAAGTGATTAGTGCCCAGGTGAGAGAGCTTGTTGAAAGAGTCAGCAAATCCTCCCTCAGGTAAAGGAAGTTTCCATATGGTGTTTGATACCTCCCTCCCCTTTGCATAATTTTGATAGAATTTGGTGTTATCATTTCCATCTTTCAACCATATGGCTCTGCTCCTTAGTCTCAAGGACTCCTCGTGCTCCTTTAGGATGTGTGCCTTTTTTTTCCAATTCTATCAAAAGATCTTTATCTGTTGCAGAGTTGAAACCCACACTTCTTCCATCAAGTAAAGTGCTCAGTTCAGATTCAATTGAGTCAGCTGAGAGTTCTCCCAAATTAACTTCTCTCTAGCCCAGGTTATAGAGAGATGTTTAAGCTTGGAAAGGTTATTACAAAAACCTTTCATCAAGGATTCTTCATTGTTGATGGGGTTGGCAGACCAGAATCCCATAACTAAACTGATGTATGAAGGTTCCTACAACCAGACATGGTTGAATTTAAATGGGGCTTTAGGCTTATGATGCGGACCCAGAATTTCCAGATATCCAGGAGAGTGATTCGATAATCCTCCTGTGCCCACCCATTGTTTATTGTGGTGGAGATGCTGTATGAGCGGGCTCTTCATCAAGAATCGGTCAAGTCTGCGAGCCAAAGCAGCTTCTCCCACCCTTCTATTTCTCCAAGTGGGTAGGGTTTTGTGCATGGGGACATCTACAAAATATGTTTGTTCCAATAGATTAGTCATGTAGTAGTAATTGTCTTACTTACTAGCTTTATAATTGCAATTAAGGACTATTGTGGGCAATTGAATAATATGACTATAGTATCATTATAGTAATGAGACTATAGAATCAATATAATGCTATTAACGTTATAGTATATTGAATTAATTACCCTAATGCATAATAACCTACAACTAATATTAATGTTAAATCAATTGTCAATTTTAATATTAAGTTAATAATTACAATTATATTAATATTACTGCTCTCGATTAATATTAAGAAATTATTAATTAAGTGTATTAATAGTGATTTTGCTACACACTAATTACAATAGTGCATAATTGCAATTGAAAACATTACGAATAATTTTCTAATATTCAATCTTGAATGGTTTCTTTCCTAGTGTGTTGGAGAGTGAATACAGAGAAATTGATTATGTGGGAGTGGAGATTTCAATTATAAATTCTATGTATATTGAAAATCTAATTCAATATACATAGAATATTTTATTTTTTATTTTTTATAACAAAATTTATTTTTATTTAGAGAATATTTTCTTTTTATTTCAAGAGGGACAGACACACTTATACCTTGCCCTCACACTGGATTGTAGAAAGAGCCTCTCTACTAAAAAATTATATTAGTTCATATCGACAACTAATTAAATATGTATAACATATTTTTTTATCTTGTTTATTATCGCTGACATTCCTTTTCTATTTCCTTTTCTATTTAGGGAATATTTTATTTTACTTTTAAGAGGGATGAACATACTTACAATTACCTTTCACAGTAGGTTGTAGCTCGATAAAATATTTTTGAAAAGTATAAGGTTTAAAAATCTTTTTCACATATTTTTTTATACTTCTAATTACTTTACAGAAATTATATTAAGTTGTAAGGAAAACTAATTAAATATGCATAACATTTTCTTATTAAGTTGTAAGGAAAACTAATTAAATATGCATAAGATTTTCTTTTGTTATTATAGTCTACATTTCTTTTCTATTTAGAGAATATTTTATTTTTATTTGAAGTGGGAAAAAAATTAGAGTTTGGAATATATTTGAATCTTTAGAAAAAATATTTTTGTAGAATAAATAAACTTTGTAATTCTATAAAATACAAGTATTGAGAGGTTTCGTTTTTCCATTTTTTTATAGATAATAATGATATTTCCATTGAACCTATAGCTTGATCTAGATAAGGGCTCGTGTTTAAAGAAGTTAAGGGATCCATCGAGGGTTTCTTAAACACTTAATTGAATTATTTGAAATTTTATTTGAATAACTTGGTCTACTGTTTGTGGGCTAAAAACGAGAGTTTTAGCTCATCTTATGCAACTTTCTTTGCAACATCATTTTGTACCCTAGCACACTCCAAACAAGATTTGTTCTTAAGTGGTTAATCATGTTGGATTCTTGAATCCTCTATCCAATGACATATGTGTTTGACATTTTCAAATTCATAAGTCCTCTTCAAAATGGTACTCTTGGTTTTTGAATTTATGTAAATAGTGGAAAAAACCTTACATGAACAAATTGTATGCAAAATGAAATTGAAATATTACTTCGGAAGCTTTAACAAATAATAAAAAATAAAATTTTGCATAAAAAAATTAGTATGAAAAACCTAGTCTTCTCATCGTAAATCATTCACATATATATATATTTTTTAAAAGTTACACATTTTAAACTACATTATGCTATGTGAACATACACATACCTCTTAAGATTTGCCAAAATCTGCAAAGACAAGCATTTAATTTAATGAAAATTTTACATATAAAACACTAATTTTTTTTGCAAAAAATATCATTAAGACATTAACATAATTCTCCACAAATTATTTTTTTAATCCAAATAAAATTCACCATACTTATATAAATTTTGAAAATTTCAATTCAATAAAAAATTATAATTTTAAAATTTCATCCTTACTATTTTTCCCAAAAATATAACTCATCTTACGCCATTCATCTTTTCAGTCCTATTATTTACCATACCAATAAATATTTTGACTTTTTAGAGTGTTCGTTATTGAAATCTTTAGTTGCATTTTCAGAGTGCCTCAAGATTTTCATTAAAGGCTAGGTAAAAAATAAGTAAATGACTTTAATTTTAGTGAAAATAATTGTTATATTGGAAAAGATTGTTATCATTCCGATCTTAAATAGTTGCTAGAATATTCTAATTGTTGGAAATGGAAGGTAAATCAAATAAAACCATGATATCTCGTTGTTGTTCACGTAATTCTACGTTTACCCATGACTTTAAGCTCTCGTTATTTTTGTCGGAAACAAGTGATGTTTTGAACGCAGTAGTCTATAAGGCGACTTTTTGAAAGTTTTTCTGGTGGATTTTTCTGGTCAAAATCCGGTAGCAATTCATTGGAATCCCAAGTTTGATAGCTAGTTTCTGCATAATCAATGGCTCCCAGGGGTTTTTCAGGGTGATGAATCCAAATATGCAGTTAAAAAACCATTTTAACTGCTAAAAATCAAGATTTAACCTCATTTCTTCAGCCGAATTCCGTCACCGGAATCTCCAAAAAGTCCCATTATAGACAACTCCGTTTTGAACAATCTTCTTGTTGTTCATCATGTAATATATATTTTAGGTTAATATGAGAACCTTTGTTACGGTCAGAATATATATTTGTTTTGGTGCACTTTTCATTATTTTGAGGGTTAGTTATTTTATTTTCGGTATTGGGATAGAAATTGCGTACTCTATGTCTTGGTGGTTTTTTTTGTGAAACAAATATAAAAATGATATATATTTTAAGTTTTTTATTTAAAAAAAAAACAATATAATTTTAGTATACAATAATTTAAAATACTAATAGTATTGAGTTTTTTATGTGTTGAGAAAGGTTTTTGGGCAGGCGTTGTGTGGATTATATTTAACATTCTATATTTAGTTTATTTTCCAATTTCTAAGTATTAGCATTCATATACACAGAGGAAACATTCAATTAATTTTGTTTCATAATCATTATCATTTTACACATATAATCATTATCATTTTACACATATGCACTGGAGGGGCAACTCAATACGAGTCCGCCCACAATGATAACAATAATATTTCATAAAATACAATTATAGCCTTTGAAGAGGAACCCCCACTTCCTTCTTACAATATCTATTTTTTTGCTTTTTCCAGCCTTGCCCGAACCTCCATTCAGGAACTCGTTCACCAGGTCATTCAAGAACTCGTTAATTCGTTCACCTAGTTGTTCAAGAACTCGTTCGGCCCACTCACCTCGTCATTCACGAATTTTTTCACATGATCATCAGGAACTCGTTCGACCTATTGACTTGGTCATTTAGGAATTCATTCACCTAGTTGTTCATGAACTCGTTCGGCTCATTCACTCGGTTGTTCAAGAATTCGTTCACCTGGTTGTTCAGGAACTCGTTCAGACCGTTCACCTAGTTCTTCTAGAATTCGTTCACCTGGTTGTTCAGGAACTCGTTCAGCCCGTTCACACGATCGTTCAGGAATTCGTTCACCTGGTTGTTTAGGAAGTCGTTTGGCCCGTCGTGGAGCGATGCCTTGGGCAGTGTGCCCACCGCAGCTCTCCTAGGCAAGGTCGCCTGCCAAACCCAAATTTCTACTTTTTGTTTCTTCAGCTTGCTGCTTCGGTCAAGAGCCACCTACACCTCCCATTTACCTATCCGCCCACCTTCTTTTAGCTCACCCTTCCCCTTGAGCTTGCACTCACTTGTGAACTTGTAACTTGATGATTTCTCGTCTTCAGCATATCCTTTACTTATACGCACATCCAATGATATAACACGAGTCGGCCAGCTAAGGCCGACCCCTCCACTCCGTCAATTTTCCCATGCTTAACGTTGTCTCACACATGTCGGCGCCCCACCGTGTCCACATGCCCAACTTCGCACCGTATAATCTCAACGTCACAAGTTCACACACTTAACCAAATTTCATTTTTCCGACTCTCCGTTGGCTTCTCACAGTTGTGCCTCGTGTGCCCTTAACCAACCAACCTAGCTCGCGGCACTTCTCCAACTCATCTTATCATCACAATTAAACATTGCAACTAACTCGTCCACTCACCAACTCACCGCACGCTCAACTCGTCACATTTAACCGATAGCACGTCCATCCAACTCATCGCACGCCAACCACCAACTCATGGGCTTGACACACTGGGCACTTTTCACGCGACTTGTTCATCCTTGCTCTCACGGGCTTACCCCTCTTTCCTCCTTGCCTACTTAAAGGACCATGCAATTGCATTAGTCTTGACATAATTGGGCAGAGCATAGCCATAATGATGACAAAGTTATTAATTAGAGATTTGTTCAACCTTATTCGCCCCTAGGTTACCTAAAGGACCTTCAACCATGTATGTTCCGATGTCATTAGGTAGAGCAATAGCATAATAGTTACTTACCAATAGAACAACCACTCACAAATAACCAATGACCTACAACCATGACAGCAGCATAATAGTTTTTCACCCATGAAATAACCACTCACAAAAGAGCAATAACATAATAGTGTCATCTCAAAACACTTACCAATAAAATAATCATTAACAATTTTTTTTTTTTTTTTTACAAATTATTAAAAACTTACAAATACCAAAAATAAAACACTAGATAATATAATTAAGCACTAATAATAACAATTATATTTATAACGTTATAGTTATTTTAAATACTCTCGGTTAGTTTATGAGAACTAAGCATAGAACTTGAAAGATGCTTAACAAACTACAAAGGGATGATGCTCTCACTCTATTTTTTTTTAATTAAAATCTTGAACTTATGGTTTAGTATTTAATTTTCAAATATATTTTTCTACGGTAATTAATATTTTACAGATTATTTAAAGCTTATGTACTCAACACGAGAATGGAGAAATACTCCTACGTCAGGCTTATTATTTATTATTACCAAGTGAAGTGTAATTCTTCCAAATATCATTGGGAATAAATTGGTTGCATCGAGAGAATATATATATATATATAGAGACTCACTCTGGTGAAGAAGATTTATTCACTTGCACTCTTGTATGATTTTTATTAATAACTAAAACGTAACGTGATTTATTTAAATATTATTGAAAGTAATTAAGTGTATTAAAAATATATTTAAATGAAAATTATAATATTTAATTTTATTGGGAATAAGTTGATTATATAGATATATATGAAGAAGATTTATTTATTTACACTTTCGTGCAGTTATTACTGATAACTAAAATGTAATGTGATTTATTTAAATATTATTGAAAATGTTTAATTGTATTAAAAGTAAAATTAAAGGAGAAACTATAATATTTAATTTTGTATTTTTTTTTAATTTATGATTTACGAGTGTTTCAAAATCACTTGAAAATTCTATTGTCTAGACCTTACTTGTCACACCTCCAATTCTTTCTTTGTTAATTGGCAACCATGTGGTACTGCTTAAGTCACTAACATTTTTCATTGCTAAGTTATTTTGTGAATTACATCTAACGTTCATCATCTTTCATTAACAATATTAATGTGTGGAATCCATTAACATTATAAACATATAATCACAAATATCAACACAACAAAGAGGACACCATCATATGCAATAATAATGTGTTACTATGATTTTATGAAAATACAAGTGACCGGGGGAAAATGCTCCATTGGCGTTTTACCCATGTCTTTTGCCAACGGGTGCCCACCTCGTGCACACCTTGCATAGTGGTCGCACCTCGACAATCCACACTTCACCATTTTCCACTTGCCCAACTCGGTGGGCACAGGCACCCCTACCCGGGTCACCCACCTCACCCTTGGTTGGCTTTGTGCATGAGTTGGGCGGGCGCCTTCGTGCAGCCCTCCACCCAGACTTGTTTCACCGTCGGGCGGGCACCTTCGTGCAACCCTCCACCCGAGTTCGTATCACCATCGGGCGGGTGCCTTTGTGTAGCGCTTCACCCGAGTTACTTCACCATCAGGTAGGCATCTTCGTGTAGACCTCCACCCGAGTCATCAACCGTTGGGCAAGCTCCTTCGTGCAACCCACCACCCGACTCACCCATTCACCAAAATCTTGTGCACGCCATGTTCGTCTGCCTGACAAGCGGGCACATCCAACCTACAGTTCTTGTGCCTTGCTATGACGACTTTGCACTTCTCCACGAGCTACTTCGATGAGCGATCATTGAATTGCTTTCCATCTCCCCAACTTGCACCAACTATGTATATGGTGGGTGGGCGAGTCGTGCCACCCAGCTGACTCATTCACCTTACCCGACCGACTTGCATTCGGTTGTAAAAACTCGTTGAACATGTGGTTAGCCCACCCAGCTCACAGGACCGCCCCACCTTTGCTCGTCGATCTTACAACCTCTGTCGATCAGCTCGCGGGTAGCTCGTTTAGCTTGCCCACGTATAAACTCAACACAACCTCACCTCGTCCGTTTAGTCGCATTTCTGCCTTACTTGCTAGTTCATCTGTTCGGTGGGCGTGCCTGGGCAACTCGCCAGCTGCAGGGCGTTACATTCACCCCCACCCGAAAGCATTGATGTCCCTAGCAATCCGACTCTCTTCCCTAGCTTCCTATCATACTTCGCAATCTTTCACTTCCATCTCCAAAGTGAGTCCTCTGTTTCCCAACTGTCCTTCTCCGGTGCATTCTTCCATCTGACACGGAATTCTCATCTCATGTGGCAGCTAAGCCTTGTAGATCGAACACTCAGAATCTTGTCCATCTCTAAGTGAGGCTTGTCCACAATCATTGCTGGTCCCCCCAGTGGTCCCACTCTCTCTGGATGATCAGCATCAAGTCTACATCTCTTCAACTGACTCATGTGAAAAACTGGATGCTTCATGTGCATATGGCGTGGAAGCTCCAACTCATAAGCAACTTCCCCCACTCTCTTCTTTACCTCGAATGGTCCCTCATACTTCCTCGCTAGTTTGCTCACAATCCCCTTAGGTGGCTGAAACTGATCTCTACTAATTCTGAGAAACACCATATCTCCCACACTCAAGTGTACATCTTGTCTTCCCTTATCTACCAATTTCTTCATTCTCCTTGCAGCTTCATGCAAGCGCAACCATGCCATCTCCAAGGTCTCATCCCAAGCCTTCATGGACTTCTTTGCATGAGGACTCCTCAACAAACCTCCTGTCACTACGGTATGTGGTGTGAATAGCATCTGTCCATTCACCAGCTCAAATGGAATGTACCCCATCATAGAACTCTTTTGAATGTTGTAGCTAAATTGAGAAACATCCAAGAGTTCAGGCCAATTCTTTTGACTAGTCATCACATAATGTCTCAAGTAATCCTCTAGTAATGCATTGATCCTCTTGGTCTATCCATCTGTGTGCGGATGGTAACTCGAGCTCATCAATAACTCTATCCCGACTAACTTGAACAATGTGGTCCGAAATCTGCCTATAAATCACAAATCTCGGTCCAACACAATGCTTAACGGTATCCCCCAATACTTCACTATGTTCTTAAAGAACAACTCTGTAGTCTGCTCGGCTCCACAAGGCATCTTTGTTGGAACAAAGACAACATACTTGGAAAAACAATCAACCATGGCCATTATCCCATTATACCCCTGTACCTGTGGCAACTGAGTGATGAATTCCATTGAGACACTCATCCATTGTCTCTTAGGAATCAGTAAAGGCTGTAACAAGCCTCCTTGCCTCTGAGTATCCGATTTGTCCTGCTAACAAATGATGCACATATGTACATACTACTCTACATCCTCCCGCATCTTCTCCCAAAAGAATCCTCTCTCCAACAATGCCAAAGACTAACACTGCCCTGGGTGGCCAGCCCATGCTGAGTCGTGGTACTTCTTCAAAAGGTGCCTCCTGAGCCCAGATGACTTTGGAACATAGAGCTGATTTCCAAAGAACAAGAATCCATCTCGGAGAATGAACATTCGTGTCTTCCCCTCCTTTATCTACTTCACTATATTCTGTGCCTGAGTATCAGTTTCAACACTTTTCTTGAGCTTATTCTGCATCTCTTCTGACATCTGAACTCGACTACTACTCCTTGCTGCCCGGTCTTCTCCTTCCAATGCTGCAAGTTGTCCCTTTCTGCTAAGGACTTTTACTACCACATTGTGTCTCCCTGGTCTATACTCAATAGTCATGTCAAATTCTGACAAGAAGTTTTCCCAACGAGCTTGCTTTGCAGAAAGCTTTGGTTGTGATGCAAAATAACTTGCTACAACATTTTCTATCTTGACAATATACAACTTCCCAATCAGGTAATGCCTCCACACATGAAGATAGTGAATGATCGCAGTCATCTCCTTCTCACGGACCGGATACCTCCATTCTCTATCCTCCAACTTCCGACTCTCCTATGCCACTGGATGCCTATCCTGCATAAGAACCCCTCCTATAGAAAATTCTGAAGCATCTATGTGTACATCAAATGGTCTCTCGAAACCCAGCAACTTCAGTATCGGTGTTGTAACCATCCTCTTCTTCAAGTAATCAAATGCCTCTTGACATTTCTCTATCCAACTCCATCTCTTTTCATTCTTCAATATGTCTACCAATGATGATGTTACCTTGGAGTATCGCTCTATAAACTTTCATTGGTAGTTGGTCATGCCCAAAAACACCCTCATATCATGGACATTCTTTAGTTCAACCCAGTCCTCGATTGCCTTCACTCTGCTTAGCTCCATCCGTATGTACCCTTGACCCACTATATGTCCAAGGAATGGAATCTCGGTTTGAGCGAACACACACTTAGACTTCTTCAAGTACAACTAATTTTTCTTCAGTGCCTCGAACACCATCGCCAAGTGCTTCTTATGATCCTCCATGTTGTCACTGTACACCGCTATATCATCCAAGTATACTACTACGAACGAATCCAAGTATGGGTGTAGAACATCATTCATCAAAGTGAAAAATGTAGCAGTAGCATTGCATAACTCGAATGGCATAACAAGGAATTAAAAGCTACCATACCTTGTTACTATCGCGGTCTTCTTCTCATCTTCTTCAGCTATCCGCACCTAATAATACCCATGCCTCAAGTCTAGCTTTGAAAACACTCAGGCCTTTGCAAGCTTTTCGAATCAATTAGCAGCCAATGGCAAAGGATACCTGTTCCTTACCGTCTGCTTGTTCAGTGCACGATAATCACAACACATTCGTAGCTCATTCGAATCCTTCTTCTGCTGGAACAATACCCAAGCTCCATAGGGGGACCTTGAAGGTCTGATGAAACCTGCATCAGTTAGCTCCTTTAACTATCGTTTCAATTCCTCCAACTCAGGTCTGGACAACCGATAAGGTGCTTTATCCAGGGGTTTCTTTCCTGGCTCAAGCTTTATGCTATGGTGCACTGCACACCTTGGTGGAAGCTTCTTTGGTAGCTCATCAGGCATCAAATTTTCATATTTGGCCAATACCTAAAAAATCTAGGGTAGAACAGGCGTCCCCACTCCATCACCTTCGACTCCCTTGAACGTCACCACATATGTCTCCATATCTGACTCCTTCATAGCCTTCTCCAAACTTAGTGCAGAAACATGCTGTACCTTGACTTCCCTTCTTTTCCTGTGAGTGGGCAAAGTCCAAGTCTGTGACTGTCCAACCAGCAACACCTCATCACACATGGGGGCAACAATTGCCTTGTTTCCCTTCAAGAAATATTGCCCTAATATCATATCAAAGTCGTTCATCTCCATCACTGTAAAGTCCAACTAACCCTTCTAGTGTTTTATCTGCACAGGCACTTTGTGTGCCAAGCCTAACACTTTAGCTCTAGAGTTAAATACCTTGAATTTCACATTCGATGGGAAGATCATCAGTCCAACCTCTTTTTCCAACCGTGTCATCATGAAGTTATGAGTGGCCCTGTGTCCACCATAGCTTGAATGGTCTTGCCATCAACCATCAAGTCCACGAAACCCAGATTGTTAATCCATGATTTCTCCATAACTTTTCCCTACATACATGTCTGTTCTCTGCAAGTAGCTCTGACACCATCTTTCATGCCCCCAATTCTTTTCTCGTTAATTGGCAACCGTGCGACACATCCTAAGTAGCTAACATGTTCCATTGTTAAGTTACTTTGCAAACCACACCTAACATTCATCATCTTTCATTAACAATATTAATGTGCGGAATCCATTAACATTATAAACATATAACCATAAACATCAACATGATAGAGAGGACACCATCATATGCAATAATAATGTTTTATTATGATTTTATGAAAATACAAGTGACCAGGAGCAAATGCTCCACTGGCATTTTACCCGTGTCTTTTGCCAATGGGCGCCCACCTCGTGTGTGCCTTGCATGGTGGTCGCACCTCCACAATCCACACTTCACCATTTTCTACTTGCCCAACTCGGCAGGCATAGGCACCCCCACCTCGGTCACCTGCCTCACCCTTGGTTGGCTTCGTGCATGAGTCGAGCGGGCGCCTTCGTGCAGCCCTCTACCTGGACATGTTTCACCATTGGGTAGGCACCTTCGTGCAGCCCTCCACTCAAGTTTGTATCATCGTTGGGTAGGCACCTTTGTGCAGCCCTTAACCTAAGTTACTTCACCGTCGGGTGGGCGCCTTTGTGTGGCCCTCCACCCGAGTCGTTCAACTGTTGGGCGGGCGGCTTTGTGTAGCCCACCACCTGACTCACCCATTCACCAAAATCTTGTACACACCATGTCCGTCTGTCTGACAAGTGGGTGCATCCATCCTACAGTTCCTACACCTTCCTGTGGCTACTTCGCACTTCTCCATGAGCTACTTCGATGAGCGATGGTTGAATTGCGTGCCATCTCCCCAACTCGCACCAAGTATGTATATGGTAGGTGGGCAAGTTGTGCCACCTGACTGACTCGTTCACCTTACAGAGCCGACTTGCTTTCAGTTGTAAAAACTCGTCTAACATGTGGTCGGCCCGCCTAGCTCGCGGGACTGCCCCACCTTTGCTTTCCCATCTTACAACTTCCTTCGTTCAGCCCACAAGTAGCTCATCTAGCCTGCCCGTGTATAAACTCAACATAACTGCACCTCATCCGTTTGGTTGTGTTTATGCCTCGTTTGCTAATTCGTCCGTTCGATGCGTGCGCCCAAGCGACTCGCCAGTGGCAGGGCATTACATTACTAATCCCACACTGATATTTTTTTTGTATCCATTTGATTTTGAATTTACAACTTTCACTCATGAGTTCTTTAATAAAACAACTTATTCCATATTGTTATAAGTCTCAAGGTAATATTTAACAGTATGTTAGTTCATAAATATATATTTTTAAGATATCTTTATTACAATTATATTAAGAATATAATCAGTATTTATACAAATATAAATTTTTAAATATTTTTCTTATTGTATTATCTATATATTTGACCTTGTTTTGAAATTGAAATTATTAAAAGTATTCCTCACAAAATATTTTCTAATTGAAAAAATTTAAATGAACTTATATTTTGGATGATGAGAACATAGCATAGTGTGCCATCTAACATTTTCTAATATTTTATATATGGTTTTTTTCCAATATTATGTATATGCCTTTTGTCTTATGCATGAGTTTATACTAGAAGGAAATGAGAAACCCATAAAGTTGGGAGAAGGATAATCCCTTATTATCATTGTCCACATATATTGCTTTGGAATCCCCTCACGTCTTGGAGGGTTGGAAGCCAAAGACATTGAAATTTCCTTCTTGATAATGGAATATGTACATTTCATCTCATCATGAAACAAGGGGTGTTGTAAGCAGTAATAGTCTCTCCCGAGTTTGAAATAAAAGGGTAATATGCAAAAGATGTCTTATTTCTCATGGGAGTAGTAGAATAATGTCGCCTGAAAATTGAAAGAATGAAAAATATTTCTGGAATTAATTTATTATGAAGAATGAAAAATAATTGTCATTATTGGACTCTCGTAGATTAGGAAGTCAAATCTACCAATTAGTTTGAAAACCCAACAGAATTCCAATTTCCAATATAAATTAAAGAATTTATTAAATTTTATTTAATAAAGAGAGATATAGATTAAACATTTTATTAAATTTTATTTAATAAAGTGAGATGTAATGTGTCATTTTCTTAATTTAGATAATGGAATGTGGCAAATGGAAAACCCAAGCACAGAAACCCCATGTGCATTACACGTGCATGACACAAACAGAACCCACTCGCATGGATTACGCTTGCATACCCACTAAAGGCAACTGAAGACAAGAATACAGATCAGTTGGTTCCAAGTGAATAGTTGTTGCTTGATCCACTTGATAGAAGAAGGCACGAGAAGACATCAAGTTAGTTGCATAATGGATAACTCACTACCAAGTTAGTTACATAATGGATACGTCAGTACCAGTGAGATATTTTAGAGAGTTTGTTTGCTTTCCCTACTATATGTTTCTTCTATATGCTTATATGTTTTTACGCTACGAGAGGAACCACATGGGAGAGAGGATGAATAACAATGATTTGGGCAAAAGAAGTTAGAAAATTATAGTAATGTGAGACCCTCGGATCTTTGGTAAACCATCCTATTTGAGGAGTTAAGAATTCATTGGGAAATATCAGTCAAAAGAGGACTTAAGAATTCATTGAGAACTCTCAGTCAAAAATGGAGCAAATCTAAAAGTGGTGTGAAAAGTCATGTGCTCTAGTATTTCCTTCGGTTCCTATTTTAGTCACAGCAGCCTTGTCTTCCCTAGAGAGAATTATCAAATTTAGAGGACTAAAAGAATCTTGGGTTGTAGGTTCACTTCTCTGGTTGTTGCAGTTTGGTTTTCTAGTTGCAGGTTACAAATGCAGGTCTTACAAATTTAGGTCACAGATTTTGAGACAAGTGATAACTTATACGTTGCTTTTCTCATCTATTTTAAGCTTGTTTCTTATCTATTTTAAGCTTCCTTGATCTATTTTAAGCTTCAAGGTTTTCTATTTGTTTAGAATTTTGTTTCAATTGTGCTTTTCTTTCTTAATCCTTTCTTAATCCCGTAAGACCACCCATGCATATCCTATTCAGAAGCACATGAAAATTAACACACAATCAATCACTACCAGAGTGTAAGTCCACATTGTTTACAATAAATTTATAAGATGTATGAGAGAATAATTTCGGCAAAATCACATAAAAAATTATTCGCCAATGCGTTTCGAACCAACTAGTGTGGTTCATCATCAAGACAAGTTGAAGATCCAATCTGAGCGACCAGTTAAATAGGGACAACAGGCCATTCCAACAACTATATTTTTCCGAATAAAGGATAAGCAAGACCTGTAACAGCTAGTTTGACCAAGGTCCAAGGTTGTTAAATTTTTGTTTCATTTAATTTGATTTATTATTATTATTATTCTTATTATTAAATTATATATATATATATAGTATATATTATATTATTATTATATATTTAATATATATATATATATATATATATATATATATAATAAATATTATAATAATAAATAAATAAATAAAATAAGAAAATAATAAAAAAAATAAAATTAAATAAATAAAAAAATTTAAAACCTGACTTGGTCAAAACTAGCTATTACAGGTCTGCTACCGTATTGGAAAAATAAAAGCTGTGTTGGAATCACATGCTATACCTATTTAACTGGTTGCTCAGATTGGATCTTCAACTTGTCCTGATGATGAACCACATTAGTTGGTTTGAAACGCATCGACGAATAATTTTTTATGTGATTTTTCCGAAATTATTCTCTCATACATGCTATGGATCACAGAAGTCTAAATACTATAATAAATTTATAAGATATAAATTAAATTTAAAATGAAAACAATTATCCAAACTTTACAATCTTATTGGTACTTACTACTTACTATTTACAATCATCCATACTTTATAATCTTACTGGTACTTACTACTTATTGCTTACAATCTTACTGTTACTTGCTAGTTATGAATATTATTGCTAATGGCCAAGAAAACATATAGTATTCTCACTTAGTAAAATTAATGGTAAAGATGTATAAAAGAATAATTAATGGCAAAGATGTATAAACGAAGAAGAAGAGATACAATTCACATATATTAAGTTATTGATAGTCAGTTATTAGCTTGGCGTCTCAATATCAATATTTGTACCAAGTTTACTCATATTACTTGGATTTAAAAAATTTCCTTTGCAAACCTTGAATAGAAATAAAATGAAGTAACTCATGTTTCTTCACACTTTCGAATTTATAATAAATAGCCATGTTCTATATTGAATTGAATTTGTTTGCTGCACTGAAAATACGCACTGATATTACCAATGAACATCAAATTTATAGTGACTTTGTTGTTTGAATGTTTGGCTATGACATGGATTACCAGAGAAGATGAAAGGAGAAATCGATGAGTTTCTAAGTTGCTTAAAGTTCAAGTTAATAAACAAGACCAACTATAGGACAACCAAGAAACATTAGCTGCAAGAAAACCAAGAAAGACCAGCGAGCAAGAAGGGAGACAAGACCTGAAAGGAAATGAGAAAGCTTGATTTTATTTAGAAACTAGAAAGCTTGATTTTATGCAGAAACTTGAGCCAAACCATTGTATCTCTCCTTTACTGGAACTCAAAGCCAAAGTGTGAGCAACAATGTTTGTTGCAAATGATTCTAATCATCAGGTGACCACTCAAACAAACAACATACATTTTGGCTGGGTCATTCGCTTATTGTTTTCTTGTTGTTTCATTCATGTAACTAGTGTAGCTTGCCATCCTCTCAGAAGCTACAGTAAGGATGAGAGGTTAGCTCAAGCCAGAAGGAAGAATCGAGTCATACTTCTTTACTTCTATGGTCCAAGTATGGAAGCTTTCGTTCGGTTTAGGGAATAGAATCTTATGAACCAGCCAAGAGAGCATTTATGACTTTCGAAGAAGGGAGATAGAGCAGGAAGGAAGGCTACCTCAAAGCCAGAGGCAAACCGTTGTATCTATCCTTTGTTGGCTCTCAAAGCCAAAGTGCAGGAAATAATGTTTACTAGCCCTCAATGCCAAAGTGTGAGCAATAATTTCCTAGGAGGCGGTGAAGAAATGGTGAACTAGAGACCCCAATTTCCTGGATGACTCAGCATAGCTTTCTGTGCTATGGAGGGATGGCTCCAAAACTTCCTACGCTCTCAAGCAGGTTTGGAAATTTCGACGAGCATAGGTTTGGATACTTCTACAAGAAATTCACTTCAGTAACGAGCATTTCATAAGGTTTTTCTTACAATGCCAGAGAAGCAAGGTGCCAGAGTTACATGCAAATAGATAAACATGTGGAAAGGGCTAGATAGCCATGTGGAAGGGCCTTGGAAGGACATCCTTTACTACATTAACATTGGATATAATGAAATTGGCTGCCTTACTAAAACTGTTTTGGATAAAAAAATCTTTGCATGATAGAGGTTTGGATATTGGAGAAATTTTGTATTAGAAAAATTTTACACGATCAGACTTACGATAAAATAATGTTTCCCCCAACATAAAAGTTAACAAAAAGTTACATGAGTTTTCAAAACTTTGGATAAAAGTTCGTTCGATATGTAAGGTTTCCTTGGGATAAGTGAAGTCTCCAATAAGACGTCTAAATTAAAAATTTCGATAAGATTTTGGTGAGGGGAAATTACAACTTGAAAGTATGGGTAAATTTTAGTAGAGCTGAGGAACTTTTTGTCAAAAAATTGATTAATGGCTGGTCAACGCTCTAGTGATCAATAGATTCCCTACACGCCAAAGACAGGGACTAATAACATAGTCTCATGAAATTGAGACCTTTGATTCCAATAAGGAGTCGTTCCTTAGGATTGAAAGCGAAAGGTATTGGGATTTCATTCTTGAGAATGGAAGGTGGACATTTCAACTCATTTAAAGAATTAATCAAACTGACACCTCTTACTTCAAAATGAATATAATACACTATCAAGTTAAAAGCAAGATCCTTCAAGAACATAAAAATAGATAAGCATGATAGGCATGAAGCAACATGTACGTTAATTACATAATTTTATTCTAATAATATTTGTATTCTGATTTTCATTTTAAATTAATTTCCTTTTACTTTCTTATATATATAAAATACACATAATGTAAATTCATTTAATTTTGAGATTTTTAAGATATCAATATGTTTGGATTCATATTATTTTTTATATTTTATTCTATGCTTAATTTACTTATAATTAAATCTAAATTTATGGTAGTATTTAAAACCTAGGTCTATTTTACTAGTGTAAAAATCACAATCACTACAATTTAGTTTAGCTAGGAATATGTCAAATTCAAGTGATTTTTATTTAATTTCTAATATTAAATACTAAAAATACTATGAAATATTTGTAGAAATGGTACCATTGAATAGTTTACGATATGAAGAAATGTTCTATGGGGTAGTAAACTTTAGTTCCTAGAAGGAGGGAATTACCATCATTCTAAAGATGAATGGTTTATGGAATATTATGAGCTGAGAAACTCAAGATCCTTCAAATATAAACCTTGTAGTGGAACGTAAGGTCAAAGATATGAAAGCAAGTTACATAATTTTTATTATTGTGAGGTCCCACATAATTTCTCTTGCAAATTAGGGATGGACACTAAACAACAAATATGGGTAGCTCTAACTAGTCTTTATCATATTTCAAATGAAAATAGAAAAATGGTGTTTCAAGAGAGAATAAACAACATCAAAATGAACATATATGGGAGCATGACATCTTACCTCACAATGGTCCAATAGGCTTGTAATGAGCTTGTAGTTGTTGGGGAGACTGTGAATGATTCGAGCCAGTGAAAGATCCAATGAAGGAAAGCATTAAGCACTAGACCACCTTTGTCGATGGGATCCTTGATAGGAAACAACTTTTTGATTAGAGACCATTGTGGGATGAATTCATCTAGAAGGAAACCTAGGAGAAATCATTGACCAGAGGAAAAAAAATGGTGTTGAGGAAAAAGATGAACTTTCTCTTTCTATACAAGCAAAAAAGGGAAAATCGAAGGCCAAGTAGAACTAGAGTGGAGGGGAGTATTCACAAAACAAAAAGGAAAAGGACATGATCAAAGTTGAATGCTTTTCTTCTCACAAGTTGATAATTTTTGCAATTAGTGTACAAAGAAGAAGAAGGGAATGGGAAACACTACTAAAATAGCTAACGCACAAATGGAGGAGATGGATGAGAAGTTTGAGAAAAACTTCACCTTAGTGTCTTTTCCTTTTGGAATCATCATGAGAAGTGTTTGGTTTGTGGACAGTGGAGAATCTCACCATATGATAGGACCTCAAAATGTCTTCACGAACATGAATAGGGGAACCAAGGACGCACATGTATAATTGGTGATAAGGTCGTATATGCAATACATCGCTAAGAGTATTTAATTTTAGATGGAATAAGGTGCCATCATGGAGGTGAATGAAGTATTACATGTACTAGAGTTGAAGAAAAATATCCTTTCAGTTTTGACCATAGAAGGTAGAGGATTAGAGGGTAGCTTTACATGAGGTGAATTTATTTGGACAAAAGGGATTGATCTCATAAATAAGTTGGTGGATGGGATAAGGGATAGGGCTCCCTCTCTATTGGAGGACATATGCTGAAGGCTATCATACATGCGAGTGATAGCTAGAGTGAGATTTTGCATAAGAGGATGGGACACCTACATTACAGGGATCTCCCTATGTTGTAGAGCAAGGTTAATGGTTTTCCAAAGATTATGGTGGAGTAGGATGTAGTGTGCAAAGGTTGCACACCATCGAAAGTTGTAGGGGATAATATTCACAACTGGGATAATTTTCAATTATTTTTCTATTTTTTTTATAAATTTCCATTTTTTCTAATAATTATTCACCCAAATTTTATGGTGTCAAATTATTTTACCTTTCAAATTGCCAGAATTTTACAGAGACTATTTTTTTTTCCAATTTGTCTGATTTCTCCATATATTACATTAGGCTTGACCCGTGGCTTGAGAAATCATGACCCAGGGGCATGTAAGCCGTCAAAATCACTGGAGGATTGCACTCAATCTAAGCCACACAAACTTTTAACATGGATAGTTTTTTCCTAGGAAGTTTGGAATCAGTGACCTTCACATCATAGAGTGAATTAGCAATACACCCCATTACCATCTATTTTATGCCCCGTGGGCATAATTTTATAGAGACAATTAGAAAACATTAGAAATTTTAATAATTCCACAAAAATAACTCTAAATGGCTTATAGTTTGGATATTAGGGACTAACAATATATGCCACAGTTTCAAAAATTTAAGATAAATTTTCATCCTTAAAATTTTCCCTAGTGGACATTTGGAAAGTAGAAAGAATTTGTGTATCCCCATAGCAAGACAAGATCTAAGGGAGTGCTACACTTGGTGCGCTCAAATTGTTTTGGTCCTATGTAAAAGACATCAATCGCAACATCATTATATTTTTTGGCATTCATACATGATTATTCTAGGAAGAGTTGGATCTACTTCTTGAAGACCAAGGATAAGGTCTTTGATTGGTTTCAATAGTTCAAAGACCTTATGTTGAACTAGACTAGGAAGAATATTAAGGTGTTGAGAATGGATAATGGGGAAAGGTATCCCTCTAATGAGTTTTGATATTTTTCAGGTCAGTAGGAATTAAGAACAAGCTCATAGTACCGTACAACCCTCCATACAATGGGGTTTTCAAGAGGCAGAACATGACCATCATAGAGGCAGTGAGGGAAATGATCTATGATAAGGAATTGTCTATGTTTTTTAGGAAGTGGCATGAAATACAATTATGTATGTGTAGAATAAGAGTCCTCATAGGATATTGGAGGAGGTGACACTTGAGGAGTTATTTATAGGAGTTAAAGCATATGTGATCCATTTATGCATATTTTTAGTCTAGCTCATGTCCACATTCCCAAAGATAAATGGACTACACTAGAGCCTTTATTAGAAAGGGGTGTATATATGGGCTAGAATTAGGTCCCAAAGGCATACTGAGTCTACATTCAAGGATAGACGAAAGTGATATTGTGTCAGGATGTTAGATTTGATGAGGGAAATACCCTTAGGAGATCTCATAAGGAAGATACAACAAAGATAGAGAATCAGGAGTGAGAAGCTTCTAAGGCTAAACAATGAACAACAACACTAGCGACAAGCACATAATAGACGTATCTAGAGGATGCATCAGGTATTCTTTAGAGAACTACCAGCAGGAGGATAAGATGTGCTAATAAGACCTTCAAAGATGCTAAGGAGCATGTGGAGGCTCCTGACAAATTTTTTCAGGTAGAGTAGATCACCTACCGTATTTTCTAATTATTTGGTGTTGTTGAGCAGTATTAGTGAGTTTGATCCTTCCACTTTTGAGTAGGCCATAAATGAGGATGTCTAGCAGGATGCCATGGTTGAAGAGTATAGCTCCATCATGGGAAATGATGTATGGGACATAGTTCCAAGACTATAGGGATAGTCTGTGTTCGCTTCTCTATGTATCCATAAGATCAAACATGTAGTTGGAACCTTTATTAATAAGTATAAAGAAGGGTTCATGGTGAGAGGGTTGTCCTAGAAGCAGGGAGCAGATGATGAGGAGACATTCACACCTGTCACAATATCTTCATCCATTAGATAAGTTATGGCCATTGCTTCAGAGATAGGTTAGAGGATACATTAGATGGATGTGAATACGCCTTTCCTCAATGGAGTGATTGAGGAGGAGTTGTATATTAAGTAGTATCAGGGATTTGAGATGTACGGGAGAGATTCCATGTTTCCAAGTTGATGAAGACCCTTTATGGGTTAAACCAAGCTTTGTGCACATGGTATGCTAGGATTGGTAGATATCTTGGTTTGGGCTTTGCCAAGAGTGAGGCATATCTCAACTTGTTCTATGTACTTATTGAAGGCAAGATTCTCATCTTGGTACTTTATGTGAATGATATCTTCTTGAAAAAATTGGGTAAGATCATAGGGATGTGCAAGGATGACCTTGATTCTGAGTTTAATATGAAGGAGATCATCCTGATGCACTTCATTTTTGGATTTGAGGTGTGGAAATATCTAGATTTTCCTTAGGAAGGTATGTAGTTGAGATCTTGAGGAGGTTGAGGATGAAGGAATGCAAGCCTATGTATTCACCTATGATCACTAACTTGATGAATATAAGTTATGCTGAAGGTGAATTATAAGATCCTAGATTGTACAGGAAGGTGATAGATTCTTAGATGTATCTGGTAAACACTAAGCTAGATATGTGTTTTGGTGTGGACATACTAAGCTAGTTTATGGTGAAACTGAGATAGATTAACTAGGTGGTAGTGAAGAATGTGCCGACATACTTGGGAGCTATGATAGACCTTGGACTAAGATTTGTTCGAGCTAGATGAGTGGATCTATATGGGTAAATACGTTTTTATTGGGAATGAAGTATAGTGGGGAAAAATCTAGGTTTGGATGTTTGTTTTAGCTTGGGATCAACTATGATCTCATGGTTATGTAGGAAGAAAAAACGAAGCCCAATTAGTTTAGCAAAGGTAGAGTGGACGGGAATGTGTATGGAAAGTTGGGAGGTAGTTTGACTTCACAAGATACTTGTATGACTATTTCATCTATAGATGGGTGTTATAGTGTTTTCTTCTCAAAGATGTATGAGAAGAACCCACGTAATATTATGGATAAAATATAATATCAACAATATAAATGGTTGCTAAACATTGTAGATCTACAACAACTGATAGAAAGAAAACCTACCAAACTCCAGATCTATGCCACACACATAGTTAAATAGCAAAAGGAAGGAGTAATAACTTCAATCATCCAATGGAAACCAGATATACAAAGAATAGTTTTGTTATAACACCCATGAAGGGAACAAATAAATGTTACTAGTCCCCATCTATGGGATGGGTTCTTGGCTATCCATAAACGTCTTCTACTTGGGTAGAGTCTCTCTCCTATATAATGTATAAACCCAAAAAAAATATGGTGTGCGACAATGAAAATAATCAGAGTTTCAATAGTGAGTGCAATAATGAAAAGAATCAGAAGTGAATAATGAATGGAAAACACTTTTATTTGTAACAAAATATTGAGTTATCCTTGAATAATGAGAAATAATAAATATTATTGATCCCATTCTCAGAATAAGCACTTGGAATATTTTATTATATTTGGTTAGGAAGGAAAAAGTATTTCAACTTTTATTTAGAAATAATAAATAAATAAATGATATATTTATCATCTCAAGAAATTAGTCAACGAATAATAAATAAATAAGGATTTATTTAATTATTCGTTGGGGATTTAGTCAAATTTAACAAAGAATAATAATTAGTTAGCGATTAATTAGTTATTCTTAGAGAAAAATAAGATAATTAATGATTTATCTATTTATTTTTCATGATTGGGTCAAATATGACAAGGAATAATAATTGAACAATGGTTTAATTAATTATTCCTAGAAGGAAATCAAATAAATAGTGATTTATTTAATTATTCTTCATGGGTTTAACTATAAATTACTTAACAAATGTGGTTTATTAATTAATTTCTCGCAGTGAAAGCAATTTTACGATGGTAAAATTGACTTTACATGGTGTACTTCAATCCATCTACTGAATTAGGATAGATGATCAATTTTTTGGTGATAACAAATTTCACCCTAATGTAGGAGTGTTAGGAGAAAAATGTATGACTGAAGTACATTGTTAAGACACAATCGCTAGACCCCATAGAGGAGTCAGAGAGAGAGAGAGAGAGAGAGAGATAGATAGATAGATAGAGAGAGAGAGAGAGAGAGAGAGAGAGAGAGATCAGTAAAGTTGAGCTGAAAGAGGATAGGGACAAAGGCGGTGAGACTGATGCAAGTCTCCTTTTATGCTGTGGTACCAGACCTCATTGAGGTGGGGGAGGCATATGCATACTCACCAAGATAACTTAGTACAAAAATAATGGTTCACCCAGAAATATAAAAATGAGCAATGAAGTACATGTTGAATGGTACATGACATGCTAGCGTAACAAAGCCACAAAATAATACAATGTGTCCGATATACATAATGAAGCTAGAAAAACATGATCTAGGAATGAATACAATAATATCTAAGTACATTAGAGACAAATGCCATTCCCTAAAAAATGGGTGGTATGGAGGGTAGAACACCTAAAGAAGCCCTGCTAAATAGGGAAGACCTCTACTAAATTAAATGGACCGTCTGGAGGAGACGTGCATGCTATGAAAGTTGTGATCGGTAGGAACCAACCCCATCAAATCTGCAAAACTACATCTGAGGTTGTAGCATAATAGGAATGCATCCAAGCAAGTGGGTGGCTTCCAGAAGGGCCAACCCCTCATGAGATCTAAAACATCTCACACACACCTGAGAATCACTAGGAGAATCTGCTACATCACTGGACCATCAAGTGTGTGAATCAGGAACATGAAACAACCAAGTTAAAGGGAGATAATGAGTCCCTTTGCTTGATCTAAGGCACTGAACAAAACTAGAAGCTGCAAGTAATATACATCACCCTATTGGTCATTCTTCTGGAATAAATGAGATGATGTTGACAGAATAGGGCCTGCGATAGAAGAGGTAATGAGGATCCTCAACTAAGGTACGATGGAAAATAGTAATGTGATTGATGGATTGACACAAGGGAAAATGGCAAAATTGGTACTGAGGGACAAACAAATGACCTCCCTTGCCAAACCATGAAGTGCATGGTTGACCTGACAAGGACTGACTTAACTTCGAAGGGAATGGAGACAGTATGACTAGAGGCCAAAATAAGCACCACAAGATGAACAGTATGCAAATATGGCTAGAATATTATGACATCATATAATGGGACATGAAATAGACTCCATGAATGCAAGGGTGACTCATCACGGATTCTCTAAACAACAGTAACTCGATGACGCTGCCACACACAATAGGCCCGATGGGGACCATGGAAACATGAATAAAAGATTGTTACTTATGACAAAATTTGACATGTAGTATGAAAAGTATTAAAATGAGGTGGAACTCAAAGTATAGGTGTCGTATTATGAAGAAATTCAATTTTGAGAGGCGATGAAGTGACCATTTTGGAAAAATGACTTCCTGGTGAAGTGTCAGATCATAAAAAACTAAGGAAGATCCATTATAGAGCTTGATGAGGGATTTCCAATGGTTCTAATAGTTCGTCAAACAGAGCTATGGTTTGGTCATAATGGGCGATAGAAAAATTGCGGATTTTATTATGAAAGGGATTTTTATCTATAATTTGAGAGGAGGAGAAGGCCCTAAATCTTATGGAGATCGTAGAAAAAAAACCTACCATCCAAATCCGAATCTACGAATTTCGGGCAAGTGGCCTTGTCTAAAGAAAGCCTTAATTATTCTTGGACCAATTGTTCCTAGTGAAGAATTAAGGGAGGATGGAAATGAGAATGAACTACTACAGGAGGTCTAGAATCATCCTCATCCATGAAGTCAAACATAGCTATGATATGTGATGTGCATATGGCTTGCTGGAGAGGTCGGTATGATAACCTATCCAAGGAATGAAAGGATAATTGACCATACCAAGATCATATGTGATTTAGGCCAAGACTTATCTTAATCAATTGTGAAGATGGTGAGGGGAAAGCCATCACACCCCCAAGCATGGGATACTAATCTAGTATGCCAAGGTGGGAATGATGCCCCCTAGTAGGAGGAATTTGTGGAGCGCCACTGTGTTCTGAGTGCTCGAGAAAGGGATTAAAGCATCTCTACCCAACTTGGTGTGAGATCGTCCAAAGGATGATAAGGAGATGTAGGGGTCTATGTGCCCCCCCTAGTATGTTATGGGCATGCTAGATGTATTTGGTGTGGTGGAATCCAAACATTTATATGATACATAATATGATTATGCATTTTATATGATGATGATGGTTTTCCATTTGCTTTATTTATGGTTATATTCTAGGTTATACATGTGATAAATGCCAATCTAGAATGTTATTTGCAATGGCATATACATATTTATTTTGGGCTCTAGAAGCATGATTGAACGTAATATTTTCAAATTCGCATACCAACATCTTAACTTGTAGATATTTTATAAATAGGACTTGGTTACGTACGTGATACACATCATTCAATTTCATGACAAGTAGCAACGAATCTAAATGAACATGAAGATGAACGATGCGATGTGTGAGGGCATCAACTAACAAACCTATCACTGCATCCTATTCATCCTGGTTCTTGGTGGTAGATCCAATGCACATGTCGTTCCAAAGGACTAACATATGTCAGGGGTGAAAATGGCCCAGGATGCCGAGGCTAGATTCCAAAAGAAGCGACTCACACAATCGACGTGACAGATATGCAGTGTGGATGATGGATCCATCTAAAAGGTGTAAAAGACAATGGATGAGATGTTGAAATATACCTAACTTATAGCAGAAATAAAGAGACACAAATCAAAGAGACATTCTATGAGAAACATTTCTTGAGGTAAAGTGCACTGGGAGAATTAGGACGGAAATGGCCTTCAATATCCTTCAAAAAATATGCCCCCTTACCTATGTGGAAGGGTGATTAGGGGTAGACATAGCTTCCATGGTGTCCTCATCGAAATGGATGATTTGCAAACACGAGGTAAACTGACTACATGATGCGGTGACATTACCTGGTGCATCAGCCTGAGAAATAAGATTCATATGCGCATCATCTTCAATGGTATATGACGAGCTAGTAGATGGAGGATCTACAGATGTTGAGACCTAGGATTTTGTCAAAAGAGGTTCAATAGAAGTGCATGCAAAAAAATCAGAAAGGTTTTCTTGTGAGGAACTCAAGGATGATGATAGGTAAAGGATATGGCCTATGGTTTCCATCATCTTGACATCTAGGGGAGGGATGACAATGGTGGGACTAGAATCCCCCTATTTTGATTCATTAGGTGTACCAAAATCCATGGGTAGAGTAGGTGTTCCACTACGAGTGTCCTTATATTCGCAATGTGCTTCAACGAAATCGCAAAATTTATTAAGACGAGGGAAACAATGGGAATAGTGACCATGATGATCACACTCGGCACAAGGGTGGTTTGTGCATAATGTTTTGAGTTTATTAGGTGGTCCCAATAATTTAACATGGAATTCATGGATACTTGACTAAGAGAATGTTTCATGAACCAAAGGTTTGAGTTGAGTAACCTTAGGACAATTATTGGTACCATGCCCAACAACTTTACATAAAGCATGCGGAGGTGACAAATTTGGGCCCTTAGGGGATGGAGTAGCTTGTGGAGCCTTGTCCTTAGGTTCCTTCCTCTTATCCTTGCCCCCTTATTCAGATGCTTTCGCAATAGGAGTGGGTTCTTGTTGAGGTTGTGATGGAACTAAAGCAATGGCAGGGGCTGTAGGGAAAGGTTGAACCGGGATTAAAACATGATACAGTTTTAGTTGACCAGGAGGAATGCTTATGGGGGGATCCATGTACCATACTAGGAGCCCTAGAGTTATGTTCGGAAAGACTAGCAAAGCCATGACAATGACATAAAATATTCCCGAAGGGAGAATAAGAGAGGTATCTAGCCTACAGGTTAATTTCCCAGCAGAATAGCTCCTAGATGGTTAAGACCTGGAGGAACAGTTCCTGGTGGAAACATAGGAGAGGCACCCACAAATGGAGGAGGTCGTTGGGGGTGGATCTAGAGGGCTCGGTTAGGATGGCATCAACAAGGTGCTGAGGAGATAGTTGTTGATTGGATGTACCAGACTGTTTGATAGAAACCTGTGACACTTGTAACATGCAAATGCTCATAGAGTTAGGCTCTAATATTGGAACAGGAGGACCAAGGAAAGCACCCAATAATGAGGTGTCTGTATAGACTCTTGGTGAAACACTTAAGGGGAGGTGAAGGCTTCTTATCATACATTGACAAGATAATGGATTCAGGTGAGGTCACTGATGTCAGCTCGTAGTAAGTCAATTGATCAATGGTAGCAATCATCCCTTCATGGGGGAAGTACATCTTGCAGAACACCGCAGACACAATGAGTGTCATGGCATATGCGTAACTATGACCATGGAGAATGTTGTAATCGAAAGGGGCATCAATGACTTCAATGTTAACATGGACAATCTTGCCTACAAGGGTCACTGGATAGTTGTAGTACATGCCAAGGGGATAGGAGGAGTGTCTGTCCCAAGTACGCAAGATGATGGTTGAGGGGGACAAGTTAGGTGACTAATGTTGTTTCCAAACAATAGTAGATCAATAATGCACCTTTGTCAGAAATGCATCGAGAGATGATGGAATTACAGACTCTAACTGGTATCTCAAAAGCAACAGATAAAGGTAATGGGCAATGTTCTGATGCATCAACTAGGAAGACAATCAAACGATCATCAGAAGGATCTACTGCACCCATGGCAGTTAGTAGAGATTTCTTTTGAGATGGAAATGACTGGAGGACTTCTAGTGTCGACATGGAAGTAGGTGATTGTCCCAAGTCATATACTATATTTCATGTATGGGAAACTCAGTTTGAATCCTCATTACTACATAATGCTCCCTTTGGGATCTTGAGAATGGCCTCAACTTTAGGTTGAGGGATTTGTAATGGACCATTTCATGTCATAAGCAGCTAAACATATGCTTTGGTTTTAGACTCAGTCGCAGACAAAGTTGATGTCTTGTCATATTGACACGACCATGTTTGTAGGTTCATATTGAAGGGATTAGCCTCACCAGAATTTATCATAAGGATCTAGTAGTCACCATGACCAGAACATTGGGGGAGGTGGGCCGCTTGACCTAGCTGAAGTTGAGCAACAAAAAACCCTTGCTGAGGGAAAGGATTTGTGAGCACTGCCGGTTGATATGGTGCATGATTCTAAGGTTATTATTGACCTCTAGAAGCTACTTGAGCTTCCCACATTTGGTGCATCTAGGGTAAGAGATGACACTCATGTGTATAATGGCCATGTACACCACAACACGCACAAGGCTTCTTCGTACGAATAACCTTTTTCTACTTGGGATGGATGCCTTGTTATTGGTTGTTGGTGTTAGGTCGATTCCACGAGGGTTTACTAGGTTGATTACCTTGATTACCCTAGTTACCCTTGTTACCTTTCCCCTTACTCTTTTTCTTCAAATTTTGGGGCTTAGTCACACTTTGTTGCACAAACACTTGACCATTAGGAGGTGGTGGCTATTGGGGCTGACGATGCATGGGAGGCTGTAGTGCTAATCCTTTAGGGGCTGGAGCACTCAACTATGCATAAGGAGTAGAAACACTTTGGTAGACAGGTTGTGATCCTGAAAACATGTTACTAGTAGGAGGGGCATAAGCGTTGGAGGAACTAGTGCCCCCCTATGAATAGCCATATATTTGTTGAGTACATGGCGAAGGGTGTGAAAGGGTTCCAATGATACCATCGGCCGTGTGAGATGCCCCCAGCACATTAGCACTTCAAGGACAAGGGAGGTCTAGAATGATAGTATAAACATAACTAGATTATGCATAAACTAGGTCATATCTTAGAGTGGTTTGGATAGCTTCTTCCTCGGTCTAAGAAAAATGGGACATGACATATTTTCTAATGGTTGCTAAAAGGCTCCTAAGAAACCATTATAGATAGGCATGGTCTTCGAAGGGTGGGGCATGACATGCACTCCTCCTTCGATGTGACTCTTGAACATGGTTGGAAAGGCGTGTGGTAGAGGATTGACGAAATGAGGTCAATAGCTCCATCGCATTTTCGTACCAGAGAGGTAACTGGAAATATGAGAGGGACACTTTTGCAAGTGTCACAAAAATGGAATGAGATGTGGAAGTTTGGTATACATACCATTTTACAATGTCTCTAGTGATTGTTCATTGGAATAGCTGAAGACGAATGGAGTCATTAGTAATGGAGTTGGACGAACGCCACATGTCGAAGGATCGAACATGGTTGGTAGGATCCTCTCCAGCGTTACCCTCAAATTTTGGGATGTCTGAGGGAAGCTTAGTCAGCATAGAAGGCCAACCAACATCGTGGTGTATGGGGTCATTTATCAACTGGCTAAAATCCAGTAGACTTAACCCTACCATAAAGGGGAGCATCGAGTTTGCCAAAACAGTTCTTGAGACTCTTCCGCTTGATATGATCACTGGGATAGAACCAAAGCCAACACCAAGTTGGGTCCTTGCACCCATTGTGGATCTAGACATGGTGATGATATGTAGTGAAGGAGGCTTGGAATCAGATGAGAAATCAAAAGGACTAGAAGAAGATTCTATGTTGGGACTTGGAGGGCTATGAACTTGAACCCAGTGGGGAGGGTAATATGCCCGAGTGGAAACTAGGGGTGAAGGCCTAATATACTCCACGACAAATACCTTGGTGGTGCAATGGTGGTATGAAGCACGTGACATGGAAATGGTGAAGGGAGATCAACAATATGCCTTTGTCTCGATGAGTGGAGATAAATTTATTATGTTAAGTCTTGGCTTTGAGGTGTAAACCAAGTGCCCTTCGCTTAAGGTGTGCTTGTGTGCAAGTGTATTTATTGATTACGCCTAGATCGTGTTTGTAAAGAAAGAAAAAATCTTGCTGAAAATAAACTGAAATTAACAACATAAAAGGAACAAAAAAAAAATTAACTAAACCCCACCCAAACTGGATTTGAAAAAATTGCGCTAGCTGGTGGCTAAATCGATAGAAAATACACTAAAATGATCAAGAGAACTAAATGTCAATGTGATTGGGATCAAGTGTCACTAGGGTATTGGAAACTGGTGTAGCAACAACAAAAAACTAGAGAGGAAGATCATTGCAGAAAGAGAGGGAGATGGGTGAAACACCTAGGGAAACCAATGGGACCCTAAAGCCAATGACCAAACAAGTTTAAATGTGAAACTATGGATGGAAACAACCTATCTTTGTTTCTCTGAAATAGAAGGGTACAAATCTGGAAAATGTGGTTGAAAGCACTGTAGAAACTCAGACTACTCACTCAGCTAAACTCCTCCTATAAAGGTGGAAGCGTACTAGAAGCCCTAGGGGAGACTAAATTCAACTTCAACTAGTAAATCTGAGTGCATCAGGGCATAAGCAGATGAGTTAGAGGTTAGACAAGCCAACATACATCTCTTTGCAAAACCAAAAAACATATATGAGAAAACCCGTAAAACCTAGAAAGCACAGGTATTGACCTATTTTCCAGTAGGGATTGCACTTTTTGGGCTAATAAGTGTGCCATGGCCTCCAAATGACACTTTTTCATCCAGAAAGTGTGATTTCTACTGTGTGGATCCTGATTGGAAAATCTCAGAAGAAATTGTTGCCTTTGACATGGCTAGTTCCTGCGACCTGTGGAAAAAACCAATTGCGGAAGTCAGAAATTTAACAAATGTAGGGTTAAAAAACTAGGAAACATTAAGAGAATTGAAAAAGGAAGAAACCATGAGCTGAAAACCGAAGGTCGCCTAGGTTTCTGGATCTGAAGTATAAAACCTAGCAGAGTCGCTAATTTTATCATTGGCAACAATATAAAAATCCCCAGTGGAGTCGCCAATTTTGTTGTAGTGTTTTCTTCTCAAAGATGTATGAAAAGAACCCACTTAAGATTTTGGATGACAAGCAATCCCAACAATATAAATGGCTGCTAAACATTGTAGATCTACAACAACTGATAGAAACAAAACTTGTGAAAGTTTGGATCTATGCCATAATCATAGTTAAACAACAAAAAGAAAGAGTAATAACTCCGATCATCCAATGGAAACCAGATGTACAAAGAATAGTTTTATTACAACACCCATGAAGGGAGCAAATAAATGTTACCAGTCCCCCTCTATGGGATGGTTCTTGGCTATCCTCAAATGTCTTCAGCTTGGGTAGAGTCTCTCTCCTCCATAATTTGTAAACCCAACAAAAATATGGTGTGCGATAATGAAAATAATCAGAGTTACATCAATGAGTGCAACAATGAAAATAATTAAAAGTGAAAAATGAATGGAAAACCCTTCTATTTTTAACAAAATATTGAGTTATCCTTTAATAATGAGCAATAATAAACTATTATTTATCACATCCTTGGAATGAACACTTTGAATATTTTATTATATTTGGTTAGGAGGGAGAAAGTATTTAAATTTTTATTTAGAAATAATAAACAAATAAATGATTTATTAATCATCTCAAGGAATTAGTTAAGGAATAATAAATAAATAAGGATTTATTTATTTATTCCTAAGGGATTTAGTCAAATTTAACAAAGAATAATAATTAATTAGTTATTCTTAGAGAAAAATAAGATAATTAATGATTTATTTCTTTATTTTTCATGATTGGGTCAAATATGATAAAGAATAATAATTGAATAGTGGTTTAATTAATTATTCCTAGAAGAAAATCAAATAAATAATTATTTATTTAATTATTCTTCATGGGTTTAACTATAAATTACTTAGCAAAGGTGGTTTATTAAGTAATTTCTTATAACGAAAGAAAATTTACTATGATAAAATTGGATTTACATGGTGTACTTTGATCCATCTAGTAAATTAGGCTAGATTATCAATTTTTTGGTGATAAAAATGGGGGCAATGGTGATTCACTATCATAATCATAGTTGTATTAAGCTCTCTAAAAGTCCCATGTTTCATGATCAATCCAAGCACATCAAGATCATATATCACTTTATCAAAGATAGGGTGCACACAAGTATTCTGAGATTGCGGTATATTTCTATGAAGGAGCAAGTGGCAGATGTTGTCAATAAGACTCTAGTGAAAGGGAGTTTTGTGAAGGAATGAGATAAGTTGGAGGTCATGGATAATCCCTTACTTTACAGGATGAAGTGTTGAGGTGAGTGGTAGCTTCAAAATGTCTTTAGCATAGGCTCGGTTTATAAGCATGTTAAACCTAATATTTTTCCTCTTCGAGGTGCTTGCTTGGTCAAGTAAGAGATTATTTATTCTTTCCTAATAATAACTTAGGAAAGTACAATAATTAAATTCAATTAGTTATTATGTATTACTAAGTTGTTGGACACCTAATCCTCGAGGACTAAGAAACTTTTTGTAAATATGTAAATAGAAATTATAATATGACGAGCCCATGGAATGTGAATCCCAATTGCCAGGATATTGATCGTATATAATTTCATTTATCTTAATGAAATCAAACAATTTTAGCGTTATCATACTATCCTAACATGGTATTAGAGAATAAGTCCAAAACTTAGGAATAATGCCTCTACTATTTTTCTTCCCCCAGTTAGAAGGATCCCTATGACTGGGGAGATGTAACACATACTAAGATCTTTGCATGAAGCTTATCTCTTCTATAGAACAACATTAGAGTTCTTCCACACTCAACTCATCTACAAATTGACAAGGTAACACACTATGTTATCAGTTACAGTGGTAGTGGGGTAGGAGCCATGATAGATATGAACCTCACAGATATCATAAGAGAGAGAGAGAGACAAAGACTATCACTATCAAAATTGGAGACTCAAATGTCTCGTGAAATGGTAAATTCCTTTCATTTCTTTCTCATTCTCCAATTAATATTTAACTATTATCAAAATTGTAATGTCGTTATATTAATATTATTCTCATAATGAATCTCTTGCTGCTAACTTGGATTATTAGTGTGTAAAATAATGGGAATATGTGTATATATCTCATTTTACTGTGCCGTTTTGGATCATGTGGGAAAAATGTTACCAAGCACACATGATACAATCCAAAATTAAAGGTGTAAGATTTTGGAAATTATTTCATGAGTTTCTATGAGATATATCAGTAGTGTGTTTACAAGAACTGTAGTCAACACAAAGAACGAGACTTGAAATTCCATGTCACCTTTTGCTGAGATAAAACATTGAATTTCCTATATGTGTGTGGGGTAGAAAATCATGCCATTGTATGCTCATCACTCATTTATAGTGTAACTTCCAATTGCACTTTGGGTTGGGGAGACTTTGTGCTAATAAATATATGCAAAGAGTGTCAGTGTTTTACATGGAGTTTATGCCTCATGGATTAAACTATGCATTGAGAATAGGAGGGTACACATTTTGTATAAATTTTGAAATACAATTTAGCACTAAACATTTTATATAGAATGCAATAATTTTTTGACATGGGTGAAGTGGGATCATTTTGGTGGCATCTGTGTTCCTAATAAACCTTTCATGAGTACATTTACTTCTAGTTGTTAAATTTTTTGTTGTTCAAAACTACAAGTAAAGATTCACTCTCTCATATCCATCAAGTTCAAATTCCATAGACTCCCTAACTTTCTTTTGCATAATGTTCTCTACCTCTTAGAATTGTGAATAAACTAGTTTTCCCTTGCTTAGATTCACTAGCAAGGACACTCCATTCACATGGTTTATGGAAAAGTTGAGGTGAGAAAAGCATCATATAACACACTTGTCATGACTAGAATAGAGGAAGAAAAACCCACAAGCTACAAGGAACATATACTCTTGCACAAAGTTATGCATACAATTATTTGTATAATGAAGGTACATTACCATCTAGTCTTTTAAGGCATGCAAAATTTGGACATTTCAATTATGATAGCCTTCTTTTATTGAAAGTAAATGGCATTTCTAGTTTTCTAACCATTCCAAGGAAACTAAAGAAATGTGATGTTTGTATCCTAGCAAAACATAACAAACAACCATTTCATGATTTTGTTTCTAGAGCAAGTAGAAATAAATATATGATGAATTTTATTAATGACTACACCAGAATATATTAGGTATATTTGTTGAAAAATAAATCTAACGATTTTCAAATTTTCGAAAACTTTGATGCATGCATTAAGAATGATGCACAATCTGACATTGGCTCCATTAATACTAATAATCAAAACTAATACACCTCAAATTGATTTGAAAACTTAAAAACATGGCATTAAACATCAAACAAGTATGCCATATAATCCTTAACATAATGGTGTAGCTAAGATAATGAACATGACTATCCTAAATATGGTTCATTCAGTGATGTTATTCAAAAATGTAAAGGTGATGTTTAGGGTTGATGCAATTCTATGTGAAATACATATTAAAAAAAAATATCCATATCATGCTCTCATAAACAAGACTCTTTACTAAATGTGGTATGGACACATTCATTTGGTAAGGCATCTCAGGAACCTTGGTTCCACTTGTTATACCTTGATTCCTAAGGAACAAAGAAACAAACCTGGTTCAAGGATTCAAAATTGTAACTTCATGGGGTAGTCTAATACCTCCAAAGTGAATCATATCTACAACGAGGTAAATAATAATTTTATACTATCTAGAGAGTTATTATTTTTATTGAATCTTCCATGTCTCACAATGATGTGGAGCAACAACTTGATTGTTTGAATAGATTTATTCCTGCAATTTTTGTCAGGAATTTCATAATGAGGTTCCACATATTGTATAGGTGATCACTTTCATACATAAATATATGGAATCTCATTTTGAATCAATATCTCCCCCTCTTGAAGTTCTAGCTACTTATTTAGATCAATAATACACTTTGAGTTCTCTAGAATGGCTCACTGAAAAACTTGAAAGTTTTTATCCTGATGAAGTTGGAAAGATAGGAACTAGAAGTTCCACCAAACAAAATGGAGGTGATGTAGATTATTTTAATTCAATAGTTGATATGTATGTTTGCAGTCTCTGCTCAAACTATTTAACATGCTAAGCTGGGTCTGTTTCTTCAACTTGTCTTGATGATGAACCACACCTGTTGGTTCAAAACGCGTCGACAAAATTATCTCTATGTGATTTTCGTCAAAGATTCTTCTCTAAAATGTATGTTTCTTATTATTGTGAATTAAAATTCTGTACTAATTTTGAACCAACTTCCTTTGAAGAAGCTTCTTTTCATGATGAATGGAAAGGAGCAATGTAGACAAAGTATGATGCTTTCATAAAGAATGGAACCTGGAAGTTGGTAGGCCCTCCATTTGGAACCAAACCAATTGGTTATAATTGGGTCTTGAAAAACAAGTATAAATTAGATAGATCACTTAACAAGAACAAAGAAAGGTTTGTGGGAAAAGGATTTGCTCAGAAAGAAGGGGTCAATTCTGGGAATATTTCCCCACCCACAACAAAATGGGCTACCACCTGGACTCTATTTTCCTTGGGAACTTAGAACGGATGGTTTGACCATCAAATGGATGTAAAAACTTATTTCCCTAATAGAGACCCGAAAGAAAATATTTTTCAAGGTCAACTAAAAGAGCATAAAGTATTTAAACATGTCAAATTCTTGTATGGCCTAAAACAAGTACTGTGAGCCTGTTATCAAAAATTGATTGAGCATATTCTAAAATTGAATTTCATAAAATTTAATCTTGATGATGCAACTTTATTTTTCAAGAAAGTTGGAAAATTTATTTTTTATCTTGTGGTATATGTATATGAACTATTTATGGCAAGGAACGTTAAAAATTATATTACATTCATAAAGAATGAAAGAATTGAAGACAGGATTTGAGATGAAAATTTTTTAATGTCTTCATTACTGTTTGGGAATTCAATTAACCCAACATTAAAAATATATATTCCTCTCTCAAAATAAGTACATTGGATAATTATTGAACAAATTTGGCATGGCTGAATGCAATTCTTTTTCGACTACATTGGAACAAAATTTAAATCTCACATCTAAAGAAGGAAATGAATTTAAAGAGGCAACTAAGTACATATATCTTGTACAAAGTCTTATCTACCTCACAAATACCATAATAGATATTTCATTTGTTGTTGGAATCCTTTCTGGGTTTATGAAACATCATTATGAGGCACACTGACTTTCTACAAAATGAGTTTTAAAGTACTTGAAAGGACATCAATACTTTGGACTCAAATATAGATAGGTGGATGAAAAAACCTTGATTTGATATTTGATTTAGACTTTGATGGAGATAAAGAAAATAGACTATTTTCTTTAGATTCTGTTATGAGTCTTAGATCAGTAGTTTTCTCCTAGAGGTCATGCAAATGGCTAATTCTCATAGATTCCACAATTGAGGTAGAATATGTTGCAATTGCAGAAGCAACCAAGAAGATTTTGTGGCTCAAGAAAATTCTTGAAGATTGGTAGGAGAAACAAGTGCACTCTACTTCTATTCTAATTGAAAACACTTCTGAAAATAAATTGTCCAAGAACCCAAAATTCCATGATCAAACCAAAAATATTAATAGAAATTATCATTTATTTGACATCATGTTGAGGACAAAACCATTTACCTACGACATTTATCCACAAATGAATAAGTTGTAGATATATTTACCAAATAAATCAAATCATAAAATTTTGAAATATTAATAATGATTCTTGGACTTACAAACAACCCTTCAGATTAAGTGGGGAGATATTTGACACTTAATCCTCCAGGATTGGGAATTTTTTTGTGAATATGTAAATAGAAATTAGAATATGGAGAGACATGAAATGTGAATCCCAAGGGTCACCATATTTATTGATATAATTACATTTATTTTAATGAAATCAATAAATTCACGAGTCATCATCCTAGCCTAACGTAAGTCATTTTCTAAGGATAAATAATTTAATTATTCAAGTGGCCTAGAAATCATCTCAACCATTGATCTCTGAGATGATTATATAAGCAATATTAGGGTTATGGATTTCAGCTTAGTGAGTATTATAAAGGAAGCCTAGGAAAGAGGTGAAGACGTGCAACATATAACTCAAGTGAGTGAGAACTATGTAGTGATCAAATATAATTCCTATATGAGCAGTTGTAATCTGAGATTGTTCTAACTAGTTTTATTTTGAATGTTGTAGTTGTAACTTATTTTTTTGCAACAAATTCTAGTTATATTATTGTATCTAGAGTTAATTTATACAATAGTATTTGTATCTTGCTTCCTATAATAAATTATTAGTTGTTGTAGCTTACATTTCCATGAATAGTGAGTTGTTAATTTGAACTGTTGTAACAACCTTTTGTAATAGTACAAAAATTACTTGAATTTAGCTTTTGTGTTGGAGATTATGTTTATATTAAGATGGGGCATGAAACTTTATAAATAAATTCTAAAAATATAAATAATTATAAAACAAAACCATACACAATTAAGATGCACACATTATGAACATAGGATGTATGTGGAAACCCACTTGGGAGAAAACCACAAAACATATTTTTATTAGATGAATTTGAAAGGAGCAAATTCAAATTACATATGTCTTTGTATGCACAAATGTACAAGAGACACCAATTCCATAATATGTATAGGATACAACTTGAAGGAGACAACACGATTGTTTTCATTACAGGCAACAACTTCTTGCATATGCCAATCTACCTGATGTTTACGGGTACCAAATTGGAGGAGACATTGATGCCATATGTTGCATAGGCACCAACCTGAAGGAAAGACCAATATCCATAATATTTAAAGGAACAAACTAGAAGGAGACACCAATCCCCTATTCTTTACAGGAACCAACCTAAAGGATACACCAATCCCCTAATATTTTTAGAAAACAACCTAAAGGATGCACCAAACCCATTTTCTTTGCAGTCATGAACTTGTTCGAGACACCAATCACCTTAATATTTAGAATAACAATAATAATGGAGAAACTTATCCCCTAATACTTATAGGAACTAGCTTGCACATCCACTCAAATCCCTTTCTCATACATTTTCAAACATAGATCTAATTTCTTTTGTAACACCCTCCTGCCACATCTACCCAAGCAACTGACCAGTTGGGCTAGACCTATGACAAGAGACCACTATGATATGACTTGACCTCCTAATTCATGTTAAGGAAGTGAAACCAATGGAAACACACCATACAGACAACCAACCTCAGCATTAGGACCCTCAGGAACTAATCCAACCATTCTTCCAACTAGCCCCTAGGTCACACTAAGCATTTGGACCACTTGACCTCTATACGGTGTCATGCTATGGGCATGCTAGCATCCGGGGACCTCCGGATGGTTTAATAGGCTTGCAAGCAAGTAATTAGGGACTATGTTTCTCAATTATTTGCTAGCATCCCTAGGATTTAAGTGAGATTTTCAGGTGTAGTTCCTAGGTCACTCCCAAAAATTTAATGACACCTTCAGAATAGTAAGATAACATGGAAATAATATTACTAATGAAAATGAAATTACTTAGATATGAACTTAACTGGACCCCTACTAGCCATGATAGGAATTTCATCAAACATATCATGAATATGTAATCTACGGGTGTGAATAACATATATGAGCATAGGGGTCTCATACTTATCGGAGGTTTTCTATGAGGCATTGTTTCCTTATCACTTTAGTTGTGGTTTCATAAATTAGGCCATAGATACATTGTTCATTCATATAAAAGTGAAAACATCATGAGATCCATACATAGCTAGTCTCAGAAAACACATATATAACCAACATAATAGAAGAATAAATACCAACGAAATCACAACCCTATTATCCACATAGAAGCCGATATAGTAATCATAGCAATACAAGGAGAAGTAACCTCATATTGATGACAAAAAATCCAAACCTGAGACCAGACTTCCACATTCCGCTCGACTGTAGATTGGCTGAGCCAAATCTCTCTTCAGTCATTCACCTCCGTTCCATGTTCCAAGCATGAATGTGGGATCTCATAAAACAAATCAAAACAAAATCATCCAGGGATTCAATAGGCCACCCACCTCAACCTAATAAACAGTGATTCTAGCACACGGCCGGACATCAAAAAACCATCATCATATCAGTCTCTATCCAAGACTTCCAAGGCTCTAGAGCATTTTCCCAACGAGGGATCTAGGAGAAGTAACTCAACCCAAGCTAAGGAAACATGAGAACCAACCAAAACAAAACATTGAAACGAACCCACAATCTCCATGGCTATCTAGGAAATGGAATGGATAAGAAATCCACTGTCAATCTTAGCCATCCTCCATGCCAGTGACATATCACAACCAACAAACCGCATTCATATGCCATGGATGCCAAAATTAGTGAGGAAGACATACATGCAAGTCAGTACCTACAAGCAAATCCCATCATAGCTACTGATTTCGATGTCCTCTTGGGATTTCCTACTCTTCCTTTGGCTTCTTGCTCTAAAAATCCAAGTATGCCACAAGCACATGGACTACAATAATAAGCAACACATATGCAACTAACATGAATGCATGATCAACACACGGCACATTCAGTCCGAGGGGTTAACCATGCTCTGATACCACTCAGTAACACCCTCCTCCCACATCTATCCAAGCAATAGACCAGCTAGAGTAAACATGAAAAGAGAGGCCACTATGATATGATTCGACCTCCTAAGTCACATTAAAGAAGTGGAATTGATAGGAACACACCATACAAACATTCAACATCAGCAATAGGACCCTTAGAAACTAATCCAACCTTTCTACCAGCCAGCATGTGGGTCAGATTGAGATTTTGGACCACTTGACCGATGGATGCTCTCATGTTGTGGGCATGCCAACATTTAAGGACCTCTACACACTCTCATAGTCCAAAAGGGTAGAATCCAAGGACTATTTTTCTCAGTTCTTTGCCAACATCCTTGGGATTTAAGCCAATTTTTTAGGCCAAGAGTCCATGTCAATGCCCATAATTGAATGACACCTTGAGAATAGTAAGATAACATGTTAATAATATTAATAATCCAATTACTTGAATAATACCTTGACTGGACCCCTACTAGCCATGACATACATTTCGTCAAACGTATCACAAATATGTAATATATAGGTGTAAATATCATCTCTGAGCATAAGGCTCTCATACTTATTTGAGATTACCTATGAGGCATTGTTTCCTTGTCACTTTAGCTACAGTTCATTCATTAGGCCATAGATACATTATTCATTCATATAGAAGTAAAAACATAACAATATCCACACATAGCTACTGTCATGAAACATATACATAACTAGCATAATAACAACAAAAATGCCAATGAAATCACATCCATATGATCCACATATAAACCAACATAATACTCATAGAAATACAAGGAGAAGTAACCTCATATTGATGATGCAAAATCCAAACCTAGGATGGGACTTCCACATTCCACCTGAACATACAATGGTTGAGCCAAATCTCTCTTTTGACATTCACCCACATGCCATATTACAAGCATGAATGTGGGATCTCATAGAACAAATCAATACAAAACCATCCAACACTTCTAGAGGCCATCCATGTCAAACAATCAAACAGTGATTCCACCTCACTGTCAAAGATCAAAAACCATCATTAGATCAGTCTCTATCCAAGCCTTCCAGGGCTCAAGAGCATTTGTTCCAGCCAAGGCTCCAAGACTATCAAATCAACCTAAGCTAAGGAAACACGCAAACCAACCAAATAAAAACAATGAAATGAACCCACAATATCCATGGCTATCCAATAAATGCAAAGGCTAGGAAATCCACTGCCAATATCAACCATCCTCCATGCCAATGGCATATCACAACCAAAAAACCACATGCATATGCCATGCATGCTAAAACTATTGAGGAAAAAATACATGCAAATCGGTACTTACTAGCAAATCTTGATGTAGTTGTTGATCCCAATGTATTATTGCATTTTCTTGCTCTTCATTTTCCTTCTTGCTCCAAAAATCCAAGTATGCCACACCCTCCAAAAGTGCTCCAAGAAAATTGTAAGTATCCAAGGGTATGAGAGAGAGAAAATAATGAGAGAGCTCTGAAACTGAGGTGACCAAGCTTACTCTGACCAAGCCTACCTACTAATCCTAAAAATCTTTTTTATAAAGGAGGCCTCTATTTTCTTCATTTTCCTTGTCACATGCAACATGTGACCCTTCACCTCCCTTTTCTCCCAATTTCCATCGTTGTCATAAATAAAATGTCAATTAATGCCTCATGCCTTTCCAAAGTTTTTCCATTTACTTTGATAATTTCCTTAGACATAATAAATCGAATGAACACCCACTAGGATGCTTTTCCCACCATTCAGCTTGGAATATGTGTCCCATGATTGTGGCCTTATATATTTGTACATGAGTTTTTAACCAGGGTTGTTACAAAAATCTCCCCCTTGAGGGAACACCATCATCGGTGTTCAATGACAAAAAAAACCAACAATACTACTAAAAACAAAACATACTACCAGTGGAGCTTTATAACAGAGCTCATTGCAGTATTTACAATGTGGATTGCTGAAACATGACAACCATACCATTTACTAGAGCCTTATAACATAGCTCATTACAATATTTACAATAACCACATATAAACATACACATTTTCTTCAACCAAAAGATAACCATACTGTCTTTGGAGATCTATAAATCGATATTGATATATTATTTAGAATAATATACACATATATCCATTTTCTTGAGCAACACATAAAAGGATATGATGCCTGTATCAATTAACAAGGCAATCTAGGGGCTCACACATCCACCCTCAAAGATAGTACCGAGATTCAACTCCTTCCCAGGAAGTCCAAAATCCATTGTCAAAATCAAATCTGCATCCAATGTACAATGCTACAATCTAGCACCACTTTTCCTCTCAGTGAACAGTTATTGTCTCATATTCCAAGGCACACTCCTAAGGTGCATTTGATTCCATCTGGTGACGCTAATGACCAAAAAGCATATATCCCCGACCTTCCCTTCTCTGCTACACTGTCCTTTCAAAAATCTGGTTGCCCCCTTCCATGCAGTCACACACCTTCCAAATTCCGCTCTCACCCCCATCCCGGGTAGTACATCCCTTGGCAAGGCTTCCTCACATTAGAAGATACAAAACCCAAGGCATATACCTGCCTCAAAACCATCATACTAGTCATAGAAATCTCATGGAAATCAATGGACACTATTGGGTACCAGTGTCCTACAATGGCCCTGCTCTTGAATGCTTTACCATGACTCTTCTAACTATTCCAATTCCTTTTGTCCTTGTTGCTAATGATTTTCGTACATTTCAGCCACCTAACCAGTCATGTCATGATTTCCTATACCCAGAACATAATTTCCATTAAATTCAAAATAAATTGAAATAACTTCAAATCATAACTCATTGTTGGCCCATCAACAAGGTACAATTGCAATCCTATTTAGTTTCTGTCACAACAAGTCAAACTATAATCTTTGACCAAATCATCAAGTATAAACGTATCACATGAGGTTATCTCAAAACACAACCATAATAGATCAAAATCATAACTCATATGTAACAATCATAAACCAGAATTCATAGACCACATGTAATCATTATAGACAAGAATCACAAATCACATGCATAATGATCAGTTCCCACACTTGACAAACACCCAATGCCCTCTCCTCAACCATGTGCACATACATATAGTGTGCATTACACACATACAACCACACATGACATAAAACATGATGGATTACATGCACTTACACCTAACATACAACACATACTCCTACACCTATTGTACAACACAACACATACATACAACCACACCCAATGTATGAAACAACACAATTTACATACATACACCTACACCTAGTGCATGAAACAACACATATACATACATAGAGTAAAACATAACGAATACATATGTCACGATACCATGACTACGCAATGCACATACACAGTACTGGATTCCCACAACACAGCATGTACGACATGCAAACAATACCACATGTACACCAATACCATATGTACAACACGTACACAATACCACCTATACAAAGCACCACCTGCACAACGTATGAACAACATCACATATACACAACACCAATTGCACAATGCCACATGTACGTCATACCACATGTACAATATGTACACAATGACAGACATACACAACACCACATGCACAACATGTACATGACACCACATTTACACAACACCATATGCATGGCATGTACGAAACACCACCTACACATAGCACCATATGTACAACACCACATGTACAATCATGCACACAACACCATATGTACATGGAATTACATATACAACATTTACATAACACCCTATTTACACATCACTGCATATCCAACATGCACACAACACCATAGGTACACAACACTGCATATCCATCATGCGCAAAGTACCATAGGTACATAGTGCCACATATCCAACATGTACATAACACCATCTATAACCATCATTGCATATGCAACCTTGACACAACACTATCTATACCACCATGTACATAAAATTGCATAAAAGGCATGTACACACACTATATATACACAACCCTACATGCACATAACATCACAAGTGCAACATGTACAGATATACAACATATGCACAACAATAGTATAACACATCCAAAACCACATTATCTCTAGTAAGAAACGTTGCTTCCAGTGCCTTATCCATGCTTGTCCCAACATGCCGCAGATCACTTTGTTTTGATTCCATTGATGTATCTCTCAACATTAGCTTGTACGTAAGGTAGACATAATATAATCACATAATATCAACTCATAACCACATCTTAGGTTTTAACCCCGTATATAAATTACCTACATACAAATTCTAAAAAATTAAATTAACAATGGTGAGAGCATCACACATAAAATAAACATACATAAACATTTCCTCTAGATCCCAAAACTGGGACTACCAAATAGATTTTTCATTATGTTCCTCTCAATGTTATAATACATATATATACATTCCGAAGCATCCAATACCATGGACTGAAAACCATCGCACCTAAAACCATGTACTAAAACATGCACAAAACCATAGGTAGGTTTGCCCACTTAATATAGGGTCCAAAAAAAATTTCCCGGGGTGCTCCCCAAGACCCCGTTGGAGGGGGCTACCATCCCCCTCAAACCCCCTTACGACCCCCTTGCTATGCATCACCGCAATGAAGGGGGGGACTCCATCCCCCCTCTAACCCCTCGTTTTGACTACTAGGACTACTCATCCAAAGAATATAACAAAATCCAACAATCTCCCACTTCTTGCTTTCTTTCCCTAGGTGACTGTAGGAGAGCTTAGTTATTTATCCAGGCCTACAATGCCCATTATTTCTCTACATCAAGAGTACTTCTCAAAGCTCACAAATTTTGTCCATGCATCTGCAATATTCCTCAAAGTGTCCACCTTTACCAACAATACCATTTTGTCTTCTATCATATCCCTCATAAAGTGATACTGAACATCAATGTGCCTTGTCTTTGAATGGTAAGCAATGTTCTTTGCCAATAAAATTGCACTTTGGCTATCATAGTCTATCCTTATAGTTCCCTGTACAAACCCCATACTTGAACACAATCTCTAAACCAAACTAATTCCTTGCTTGCATGAGTGGCTGTCATGTATTATGCCCCTGTAGTTGATAGTGCCACTGCAAATTATTTCTTACTCATCCAACTGACTACACCTCCAAATAGGTTAAACACATACCCACTTTTAGATCTTCTCTAATCCAAATCTCCAGCCTAGGCTGCATCAACAAAGCCATGGATATCTAAAACTTTGTCCAATCCTTTTCTTACTTTGTAGCACAAAACATAATCACTAGTGACACACAAATACCTCAAAATCCACTTCATTGCTATCCAATGCTCTTTCCCTAGTTTTGATATAAACCTTCTTAGAACTCCCAGTGCATGTGCAATGTCTAGTCTAGTATAGACCATTGCATACATCAAGCTTCCAATTGCACTTTCATATGGAACACGGGGCATGTCCTCTTCCTCTTCTCATCTCTTGGGACATTGTTTAGCAGATAACTTTACACCTACAAGAATAGGAACCTTCACCAATTTACTATCGTGCATATTGAACACATGCAATATTGTCTTGACATACTTCCTATGGTTTAAGTAGAGCTTCCTCTTTGCCCAAACTCTTTTGATTTCCATGCCCAAAATATAGTTTGCAACACCAATAAATTTCATTTCGAATTTGGAGGACAATTGGGTCTTTAAATCTTCGATAATTTCTTTGTCATTTCCACCAGTGACATATTATCCACATACAAGACAAAATAAATAATACAATCACCAATTAATTTAAAATACACACAGTGATCTATTTTTCTTCTTTTGAAGCCAAGTCCCCATATAAATGTATCAAATTTTTGATACCACATCCTTGGCGACATTCTTAACCCATACAATGACTTTTTTAACTTGCATACCCATTCTTTCTTACCCTTCACTGCAAAGCCTTTAGGTTGCTTCACATAGATCTCCTCTCCGAGATGCCCATGAAGAAATTTTACCTTCACATCCATCTGTTCTACCTCAAAATCAAAAGTTGTAGCAATAGATAAAAGTAATCTAATAAAAGCTATCTTGGCAACAACGGAAAAAATATCACCCAAATCAATTCCCAGCACCTCGGAATAACCTTTTTCTACCAAAAGAGATTTGTATTTCTCCACCTTTCCTTCTACATTCGTATTCTTCTTGAACACCCATTTCCTGCCAATGGGTTTCCTTCCAGATGGCAACTCCACCAGATCCCAAGCCTCATTTTTGTGCGAAGATGCCATTTCATAAACCATGGCCTCTTTCCAGAGTTTTCCATCCTCTTAATCTACTCCTTCCTTCATAGTTCTAGGATCATCATGAGTAATAGATAAAGAAAAATTTGAACAGAAATCAGATGGACTATACCTTTCTAGCTACCTTCTTTCTCGAACCGGTCTTCTCACAACTGGATTTTGTGCCTCTTCATATTTTGATTCCTCTTCTATTGTGTTAGACAATTATATATTACAGAGCAATGGAACACATAAAATATTGCAGAAATATAAACACAGAAAATGCATAAAAGAAGAGACACACATATACGTGGTTCACCTAGTTTGGGCTATGTCCACGAAGAAACAACCAGTCCTTTCTTTATTATATTATCCAGCAAACTGAAGAGATACAACCTATAGCAGATCCGTTATAACACCCTCTTTGCTCTCAATCTCCTCTCTCTTCCTCACTCAGAATACAGATATACATAGACACAATACAATTCCCCCATATATAGTGAGGAGTTGCTTCTAGGGAAAAAAGCCCTAAATTAAACATAACTTCTATCATTAGATCAGATGCCTAATGAATGGCCCAGATTGACTAGAAATTACTAGACTTTTACAAGGCAATTTTACATCTATTTTAGCTTCAGGGGCGCTGCCCTCAAACCACTGCTAGGGTACCGCTAGCCCTCGAACCCCCACGGGTCTGCACCCCCCTGCATGGAGGGGTGTACAATCTTCTCCGTGTATACATCTGGCTGAAACCTTTGAATACATAAGATAATTAGGCTCCACACCCACCATATTGTAGAGTCTGATTCTTCCTCCTTTAGCTCAAACTCTATCTTCTTGGGTTCCTTTGATAGGACTTCATATTTAATAACATCTTTCACCTCTCTAAACACCACATCTCGACTGTACACAACCTTCCTTGTTACTGGGTTCAAAAGGTTATAACCTTTGAAACCATCCATATACCAAATAAAGATGCACTTTTCAAATTTACTATCCAACTTTGTTCTTTTCTCCTTTGGAACATGTAGATATGCACCACATCTAAATACCCTCAGATGTGAAAGAGAGGGTTCCTTACCAGTGCATACCTCTTTTGGAGTCTTATCCTCTAATGTTGATGAAGGTGGTTTGTTGACTAAGTAACATGATGTCTCCATCACCTTTACCTAGAATGCCTTTCCTAACCCAACACCACTGAGCATGATTTTTTTCGTTTCCATCAAGTTTTTGTTCATTCTTTCTGTAGCTCCATTTTTCTTAGGTGTGTATGGAGTAGTATTATGTCATTCTATACCACACTTCTTACAGAACTCTTTAAATTCCTTCATGAAAAAATCCCCACTATTATCTATCCTCAACACCTTTATCTTCTTCTCTATCTGGTTTTCCAATAGAGCCTTAAATTCTTTAAACTTGTCAAAGACTTCAGATTTCTTCTTGAGGAAATATATCCATGTATTCCTTGACAAGTCATCTATAAATGATACATAGTACACAGACTTACCCAGGGATGGAACCTTCACAGGTCCAAACACATCACTATGCACAAGCTCTAATATATGTTTCGCCCTCTTACCACCAAAGGGGAAACTCACACGATTCTTCTTCCAATATACACAATTTTGACACAAGTCAAAATCCAGAGACTTATTTGTCATACCTTCTACCATATATTTACCATGAAGTATTCAAAGGCCCTTCTCTCCAATATGTCCAAGCCTTTGATGCCATAGCATGTTATTTTCTCCAGAGACCACTAGATTTTCTGCTTCACTTTCAAGAACCACATAATTGTTGCACCCATCAATAATAGTGCTACTTTGTAGCTTGTACAAAGCTCCAATCCAAACTCCAATACTAGTGCTCTCTAAACCATATTGCAGGTATCTTTCTTGAACATTGTTCTTACACCTGCATCGTCCATCTTGCTTACAAAACTCAGATTTTTGGATAATGTAGGAATATGCAGAATAGCTGGGAGTGTTCTAATCCTTCCATCTTGCAAATTGAACTTTACTTTTTCGTGACCAATGATACTAGCCTTCTTTTCATCCCCAAGAAGACATCACCACCATCATATTTCCCATACTCCCATAACCACTCTCTATGGGGATTGATGTGAAAGGATGCACCTGAGTCAATCAACCATGCCTCATGATCTAGATGTGTACTTGAAGAAGAAGACAATTTCACATCCCCAACTTCATCTAAGGTGGTTTTAACCTCTAAAGAAGGAGCATCATCAGATCCCTTTCCTTTGTCAGGAGCTTTAGATTTATAGTCCCTTTTGTAGTGCCCTTCCTTTCTGCATTTCTAGCACACCTTTACAAATTTTCCTGGAGATTTAGATCTCCCACTTGAGGACTTATTTTTTTCTGTTCTGGGACCGTCCTCGTACAGATAAGGCATCACCATTCTATCTCTCCCTATTTTTTTGTAAGGATGAGACTATTTCATCAAACTACAAGGTAGTTGCATTGCAACCTATTTCAATAACTAGACTATCCCACGAATGTAGTAGAGAACACAAAAAATTAATGCATTTATCTTCATATGAAATTCTAATATCAACAAATAATAACTGGCTTACCATATTATTAAATGCTTTAAGATACTCTCTCACGGATTCTCCATCTTTCATCCTTAGGTTATACAACTTTTTCCATAGGAAAATTTTATTCACCAGAGACTTAGATTGGTACACAAACCCTAACTTGTCCCACAAAGCCTTCGCCCTAGCTTCCCCTAATATATTCAGCAATACTAAACTTGAGACACACAATTGTATTGTGCTTTTTGCCTTCTGATTCAACGTCTTCCATTCTACATCAAAAACCCCTACTTGTTTAGTACCCAGATCTGCCATGATCCGCTGATCTTTGTCTACCAACAGATCCTCCATCTTGAGTTTCCACAACTCAAAACTATGACCATTAAATTTCTTCATCTCTATCTTTCTACTGCTCACCATCTTCTTTCACTACCAGAATCGATCCCACAGATCTCCCACTGAACAGAGTTTACCATAGGCTTGGGAATAACCCCTTAGCAACAAAGGCATCCCCTTGAAACCAAACTAGATCTGATACCAAATGTAGGTTTTAACCCCATACAAAACTTACCTACATACGAATTCTAAAAATAGAAAATAAACAATGGTGAGAGCATAACACATATAAAACAAACGTACACAGATATTTTCCTCTGGATCCAAAAACCAGGGCTACCAGATTGATTTTTCATTATGTTCCTTTCAATGTTACGATACATATATATACATGTCGAAGCATCCAATACCATGGGCCAAAAACCATTGCAGTCTAAATCATGTGCGAAAACCATGCACAAAACCATAGGTAGGTTCCCCACCTAATATAGGGTCCAAAAAAATATTCTCAGACCACTTCCCTAGACCCTATAGAGGCAAGATACAAGCCCCCTCAAATCCCCCATATTGGGGGGGGTTTCCACCCCCTTCTGACCCCCCACTGTGCATCAATGCAACGAAGGGGCAGGGGCTCCACCACCCCTCTAACCCTCGAGTTTGACTACTGAGGCTAGTCATGGAAAGAATATAACACAACCCAACAATTGATGCCCAAATTAATTACAATCTTTTACTAGGTGGAAGCTGGACTTATATTATATCTGCAATGGTCTCATCACTTTTCTGCATGATATTATTTCCTCATCAAGGGAAAATAGTAAAAGTATACTAATTATCTTATTATACTTCTAACCCTAATGCTATAGGTAGCGTAATATTTGTGGAGAAAATTATTACTCCCTATGATAATATTGGTGTTGGTTTAAGGATTCATCACTGATGGAAACTTTTGCACTCCCTCCACTGAAATTTCCTTCTAATTTTTCCTAGGTTAACATAATATCATTAAGCACTATGGAATCTTCTGATCCTTGGGTAGTGCCTTTAAAATATAAAATGACCTTGTATGGGAATGAGATACCTTTAATCCCATTAGAATTATTTTATTAGGTAGTTCAAACATTTTCTGATCCACCACCCTGTGAAATTGATCAAGTGAATGTGGTCGTTGATGATTATTCTTAATTATCTTGGTTAGAACCAATATCATTCCCTAATTCTTTTGATAATGTGTTTTTGACCGATCAAAGTATTATGGAAATTATTTTTTTAGATGGAATTCCATGGGACAAATATCATCATTTTTCATGTTTCCTACCTAACATTAATAAAATAGAGAATTATTGGTCTACCTTATTTTCACTTGAGATCGTAGATAACCCTAAATGTCCTATGTCAATTCTTGAATCTGAATTTGAAAAGAATTTAAGAAATATACTACAATCATTCCTATTAATATCTCATTCAAACCTAGAATTATCGAGAACCCTCATATAGATGCTTTGTGCTCACTCAAAGAAATTCAAATGTACAAAGCCCTATTTCAAGAATTTCTTGACATTTTTGCTTGGTCTTATGAGAAAATTCTAGGAATTGACCCGAATATTATTTTTCATGAAATTAATACTTACCTGGATGCTAAACCTATTAGGAATATATTATGTCCATTGCATCCATGAAAATTGTTGCTATTAAAGCTGAGGTTCAAAAAATACTTAAAGAAGTTTCTATCTATCTTGTTCCCTTGACGAAGCTATTTTTTAGTTATATGCTTGCCAAAAAATATAGTTTTAAGCACCCCCAACATCATCATCAGAAAATCCCCAACAGAGTCGCCAATTTTGTTGTAGTGTTTTCTTCTCAAAGATGTATGAAAATAACCCACTTAAGATTTTGGATGACAAGCAATCCCAACAATATAAATGGCTGCTAAACATTGTAGATCTACAACAACTGATAGAAACAAAACCTATGAAAATATGTATCTATGCCATAATCATAGTTAAACAACAAAAAGATAGAGTAATAACTCCAATCATCCAATGGAAACCAGATATACAAAGAATAGTTTTATTATAACACCCATGAAGGGAAAAAATAAATGTTGCCAGTCCCCCTCTATGGGATGGGTTCTTGGCTATCCTTAATTGTCTTTAGCTTGGGTAGAGTCTCTCTCCTCTATAATGTGTAAACCCAACAAAAAAATGGTGTGCGACAATGAAAATAATTAGAGTTACATGAGTGACTGCAACAATGAAAATAATGAAAATTGAAAAATGAATGGAAAACCCTTTTATTTTTAACAAAATTTTGAGTTATCCTTTAACAATGAGCAATAATAAACTATTATTGATCACATCCTTGGAATAAGCACTTGGAATATTTTATTTTATTTGGTTATGAGGGAAAAAGTATTTAATTTTTTACTTAGAAATAATAGATAAAATCTTATAACTATACCTATAATCTTGCTGAAATCGAATGGCATTAATGCAGCATGTTTCTTACAATGAAATTAAATTACTAAAATGATAAAGCTTGGACTTGGGGATTCCAATGACCTAGGCATGCAAAGAATCATTGGTCGATGCATAAAATATTATGTTGGGGCTACAACATCCTTGGAATAAGCACTTGGAATATTTTATTATATTTGGTGAGGAGGGAAAAAGTGTTTAAATTTTTATTTAGAAATAGTAAATAAACTCTTATAACTATACTTATAATCTTGCTCAAATCGAATGACATTAATGCAACATGTTTCTTTCAATGAAATTAAAATATTAAAATGATAAAACCCAGACTTAGGGATTCTGATGACCTAAGCATGCAAAGAATCACTGGTCAACGCATAAAATATTATGTTGGGGCTACAACATCATCATTAAGTTGATATTCATATACCTGACCTCACTATCATACCACAACTTATGGGGAACACTAGTTGACTATGGAGGCCAAATGTTCTTGGCAAAGTCGCATATGGTGTTTGAAGGCTTGGGATTACAATCCAAACATCAAGTTAAGAAAAAATAAAAAAAAATAGAGTGGCATCAAGATGAAAAAAAAGCTTAGCTTCTAAAGCTCATAAACTCCATCAACAATGTGCCTACAGGATTTGACATTTCAAAATCTCTTTCATAGCAATATAAATTGAAGGGAGACTTTATTTTTGTTGCGTGTTGTTATTTTTTTTTAATCCAATTTATAAAAAAAAGGAGTATGGAGTCCTGCAAACCTATCAACTATAGACATCTTCTCACTAGTCTCATTTTTGGAGATATCTTGTAGGGTTTGTTAAAGAGTTTGTCATGCAAGTATTTATTTTCATGTGTTTATTGAAATAACCAAACACAAAATTGAAATAAATAATTTATATAATTTTTCCTATAAAGATAAATTACCCAAGCAATTTTGACTGTTCCATCTCCTCTATGTCTAATATACCAACAAAGAATGAGATGGTGAGATGGTTGTGTTCTCGTGGGTGTACTAAGGTAGATTAATCAACTTGGTAGGATCTGGGTGCGTTGAATGTGATTCCTGGTGAGTCAAACCTTCACTAACTTTAGGACAACTAGTTGATTTCCATGTCCAATTCCTCTAAAATAAGCTCCTTCTCATGGTTTAATGTTGCTATCTGGATAAATAATAAGATATTTTTAATCTTACATCCTCATACTAGAGATCGATAGCCATACTATAGAGATCGAGATCTAGGCCTTCATGATCGTGCTTCTATCGATTCTGTTAAACATTATGTAGTAGTGAAAGCATCAGTCTCGCAAGAAGTAGTTTATTTTCTTGATGGTCATCTAGAAGAAGAGACTATCACAGACCTAGATATTGATCTAGTGGTTTCACTAGTTTCATATCTCACATATGATCTATTTGATCCAGTTGTTTAATAAGTGCTGCTGATGGAGAGGGGCTCTGATGCTTTAGAAATTTGATGTGAGTTGAAGAAGTAAGGATAACTTAGTGATTAATGTAATCCTAGATAGAGGTCTCTAGTAATCCTAGATAGAGGTCTTTGTGTAAGGGTTCCAACATGTAAAAAATCACATAGTTTTCCATGCAAAGCCCATCGAGCCAGATGTGAGGCTTCAAAATGTTTATAAAACATAGCCAATGGAAAAGTAATAAACATTCATAATAAACATTAAAGGTTAGGGAATTAATGTTACTATCGCCATTTTGATTACCATAGTCCTAGTTGTGCCCACTACAGGGACTAAAGAAGTGCTAAAAAACCTTTACCCTTTCTGAAATTGTTGTTCATCATCTTATTCTTTATATTATTGTTTGTATCTATGTGGCATAACGAAGCATCTCTACAATATAAATCCCTTGCATTTTTTTATACTTTTTAGCTAAGTACATACGATAATATGTAGTATTTTTGTTATGGAAGAATTCAAAAAACTCTTTCAAAGAAGACACAATCATGAATCTCAAGCAAATCTTTGATGTACTAATATTTTAGATTTTCTCTGCAAAACCTCCCACACTGAATGTAATAATTCTTCATTAAATATAAGAAAGATATTCAATATATGCACTAATTATTAATGGAAACGATGAAATGTAGAGCACAATAAATGTGAATAGGGATTTTCCCTTTCGCCTATAATCCCCAAGGTTTCTAATTCCGAGAATATATAGTATTAAAGTTGTTTTAATGTAAATGATGATGAATGCTTTCCTTCATGATCCACATCATAGTGTAAAGGAAAAATTATAACTCGTGCTTTAAAAAAATATGTATTGTGGTTTTATTTTCCCAGCTTCACTTTTAGATACTTTTCTCAGGTTTTTTTTGTTTGTTTTTATTAGAGTGAAAAGCTTTATACATATACATACACAAAAAAAATAGATTTATTTTTTAATAAAATATAATATTTATTACTTGAAAATATAAAATTAGAATAAACGTATTTAGATTTACTTATTATAAAAAACTATAATTATAATTATCATATATATAAATATTATTATAATATATTTTAATTTTCAATTATATTAATTTTTAATGTTTTTTTATTTATTTTTTATCATCTACAAAGGATACAACTAGATTCCCGGGCATATATAATTGATATTAAAATAATTATTTATGGGTAAAGCATCCATAAAGAATGATATTGAGGTTGTTAGGTCCCTATAATATTAGTGTATTCCCTTATTATTATTGTCATTGTAGTCCCTTATCACTATTGTTGTGCCGATGTTGTCCCCATATTGCTATTATTGTGCCCCAAAGAAGCCAACTATTCTTATTGTTGTTCCCTTACATTATTATTTTTATGTTGGCTCTGATTATATTGTGATCCCTTATACTCCTATATATAGAAAGGAGGTTTTTTTATTTGTATCATCCAAGAATAGTTCATTTTTGTAAAGTAAAGGAGGTTGTCCCCTTTAAGAGGCTACTTTTTATGTCGTTGATCTATCTCATTATTCTATTTTGTGAGTTGGTTGCATAACAATTGGTATCAGAGGTTTGGACTGTAGGGTTTCGCTGCTTCAAAGAGGCCATCGTGGAAGCTTCTATATAACTTTTCTTCTATAAAGCTTCAGAAGTAGAAATTAAAACCCGTTTGAGCCGAAATCATGATCAACCTCGTGACTGAAATTTAGATCTTGTGTCACTATATTTTCAAAGATATGAACTGAGGAAGTGAGGATTTTTGCGGGCTCCTGAATTCGAGCTCAAATGTGTCACCTTGGGAAAGTAGTTATAACCTCTTCTCTGAGGATCAGATTGAAATTTCGTAAATATTTACAGAAAGTGGCCAGACTTTAGCTTTCTTGATATTGTTTTTAGGTCGGAACGTTGAAACAATGACACGTCTCACTTCGTACAAGTCTTTTCTACCGAACTAGTCTATAATTAGGTCATCACGGGAGATTTAACATAATGATTTCTTAGAGAATCCAATATGGATCAGACTTGTGGGGTTCGAAAGGGGACACAAAGTGCTATGATATGACAAAATTTTAGACCTTGGAGATCTGAAATTATAGATATACAATAGATTCAATATTGAGATCCTACAAAGAGAAAAATGTGGGTAGTCCTTTTAAAATTTTTGCATAAGTTTGCTTTGAAATTTTTTTTTGAAGTGATTCAATGTGAAAAATGAAGCATATTTATCATTAATTTATTCCCTGAAGAAAGAAAATGGAAACCCCTAGTAAGCAACCTGAAATCTTTAACAAGACTCATGAAGAAGTGGAAGAAATGCAACGTGATATATCAAAATTATGAGACCAAGTGCAATAAATTTCACTCTCACAAAAAGTAATAGAAGATAAGGAGGATGGTTTAAAGAAAGACATGGAATCTAAGATGAATGGCGTGGAAGCTAAGATGGATGGTTTAGAGAAAGGCATGGAAGCTAATATGGATGGTTTAGAATTAAACATTGAACATTTGAAGAAAGACATGGAAGGTTTGAAAGGAGGTTTGGAAAGCTTGCTACAAGAAATGCTTCCTAATGGAGAAAAGGTAGTAGAGGAAACTAATGATGAGAACAACTGAAATGTTTTTCATGATTTCATAGAATCTAATGTTGGATTGAAGATGCAGCATGTTCCAAAGATCGATATGAGGAAGTTTGATGGCAAGGATAATGTAACATGGATACTACAGATGGAGCAATGTTTCAATCTCCACAATGTGCAGAACACACAAAAGGTATGCATTGCGACTTTATATTTGGAACCTAATTAGTTTTTATGGTATCGATAACTTTTCTCTCGTAAAAAAATTATCAGTTGGGTAATTTTTATGAAAGAAATGATAGCACATTATGAGGATACAAAAAACAACACCTCTTTTATCCAATTGATAAATCTCAGGAAAAATGATTCAATGGTGGAGCACATTAAGGACTTCCAAAAATTGAATATAAGGGTGAAACATATTCTAGAGGAGTAGAAGATTGATGTGTTCATAGGGACTTTAGCAGATAACATCCAACGTGAGGTTTGTCTTTGGGAACCTGATTCATTGGAGAAGGAATTTAGGTTGGGAAGAAAAATTGAAAGAAAAATTATGGCAACAAGGAAGCCTACCAATCACAACTATAAAGATGGAAGTGTTTTTTCCCTTAGCCTTCCACACCCGACATGGTTGACACCACAAAAATTGGAAGAAAAAATACCAAAATGGATTTGTTATAGTTGTGATAGAAAATACACCAAAGGTCATAAGTGTGCTGAGAAGAAATTATTTTACGTTGATTATGAAAAGGAAGAGGAAAAGGAAAAAGAAACATCAAAAGAAGAGAATACACACGAGGAACAAACTCTAGAGAAAGAAGAAATGAATTCGACCATACCATGTAATGCATTGGCTGGAATTACCACTCCTCAAACTATCAAGATAGAAAGACATTTCAAGAAGAAAAAGGTAATAGCGTTGAATTATTGGGGCATTACCCAAAATTTTATTCATTGTAAGATAGCGAAGGAATTAAATTTCTACCTATATATGGCACTCGAGTGTCAAGTGATTGTTGCAAATGGAGGAACCATAAATTTCTCTTGAAATTGCCATAATATCAAGCTATCCATGAGAGAATATATGTTGAATAGTCCAATGCTTTCCATTCCAATGGGTGGTGTTGATGTTGTACTAGGAGTCCAATGGCTACAATATTTGGGTAAGATAGCTTTTAATTTTAAAGAAATTTTCTTGAATTTTTTTTAAGATGGAAAGTGTTGGGTGTGGAGCGTGATTATCTTCATTGTTCAAAGGTGTCATCGCATTGGACTCAGTTTCATAATGGTTTGGCAATGCCACTGATTATTTCCCCTACAAGGGGGGTTATTTTTAGTGCCCCCGAAGCTGAAAATAGATGTAAAATTGTCTTGTAAAATGTTGTAATTTTGTAGTCAATTTGGGTCGTTCATTAGGTGGAAATCATATGGTAGAAGTTATGTTTAATTTAGGATTTATTTTCCCTAGAAGGAAATCCCTTGCTACATATGAGGGAGTTGTATTATGGCTATATAGAGGTGCATTCTGAGTTAGAAAGAGAGAGGAGATTATGTGAGAGTGAAGAGGTAATTACAGTGGATCTATTGTAGGTTGTATCTCTTAAATTTGTTGGATAATATAAAAGGAAGGACTCACTATTTCTCTGTGGACATAGCCCAAATTGGGTGAACCATGTATATCTGTGTCTCTCTTATTTTATGTGTTTTTTGTGTTTATATTCTTGCAATATTTTATGAGTTACATTTCTCTGTAATATATAATTTTCTAACTGAAAGGAAGTTGAATTAATGGGTTTCACAAGGAAACTAGGAAAGATAATAAGCTCTAAAAATATGCAAAGCTTCTAAATAAATAACAACTTGGTGTAATTTCACAATTATGTTCTCTAGAGATTCCCACATTGAAATCATATATTTCTCTAGGTCTCCAAAATGTCTTTGCCACTCATTCCAAGGTATTTGAGACTCCCAAAGGCCTCCCACCTATTTCTGATCATGATCATGCTATTTGTTTGGTTCTAGCAAGTTTTCCTCCAAACATTAGGCCTTACAAATATCCCTACACCCAAAAGGGTGAAATTGAACATATGGTTTCAAAAATTCTAGAGGTTGGTATAATTCAACCTAATCAAAGTTATTTCTTTGCTCCAACAGTATTGGTGCACAAAAGGGATGGATCATGGGGCATGTGTCTGGATTATATGTAGCTCAACAAGCTCACTATTAAAGATAAATTTCCCATTCCTGCCATTGATGAATTATTGGATGAATTGCATGGAGAAATTTAATTCACCAAGTTTGACCTTTGTTCAAGATATCATCAAGTCATAATGAAGACTGAAGATATTCTGCAAAAAACATTTAGAACTCATGAGGGTCATTATGAATTTTTGGTCATGCCTTTTGGCCTTACCAATGCACCTTCTACATTTCATATTTTGATGAACTCCATTTTCAAACCCTTCCTTAGAGAATGTGTGTTAGTATTTTTTGATGATATACTAATCTACAACAAGTCTTGAAAGGATCACATTGAACATGTTGATAGATTGCTCAAACTATTGGAGGAGAAACAATTATATGAAAAAACCTCTAAATGTTTATTTGGAGTATAAGAGGTGGAATATTTGGGTCATATTGTATCTCATGAATGTGTTAAGGTAGATGCTAGAAAAATTAAATCCATTAAGGAATTTGAAGTCCCCACATCCATAAAGCATCTAAGAGGATTTATCAGGTTGATAGGGTATAATTGCAATTTTCTTAATAATTATAGGAGAATAACAACACCTCTAAAAACATTATTGAAGAAAAATGCATTTTCTTGGACTCCATAAGCAACAAAATCCTTTGAACATCTTAAATAGGCAATGTGCCAAGGACCGGTCTTAGCTACGCCAGACTTCACAAAAACCTTTATTGTGGAATGTGATGCCTTGGGAAATGGAATTGGTGTAGTTTTAATGCAAGAATAAAGACCCATTTATTTTGAAAGCTGTCCAATCAAAGGAAAGTATTTACACAAATTTATTTATCAGAAGGAAATGTTGGCAATACTACATGCACTTAAGGAATGGTGACCTTACCTAATGGGAAGACACGTCAATGTAAAAAGGGATCATGATAGTCTTAAAATTTTCAGAACAAATATTATCTTCAAAAGAGTAGCAAAAATGGATCACAAAGATGTTGGTTATGGATTTGAAATCATCTACAAAAAAGGGAAGAAAATTTTTGTTGCAAATACAATCTCAAGAAAGGATGAGGATGTGAAAGCATTTCTTTGTTACATTTCTATTATCCAACCAGATTGGATAATCGAAGAAAGGGATGAATGGAAGAATGACAAGGAAGTGTGGGAGCTCATTCAAAAGTTGCAGCAAGATCCCAATACATATGATACATTTATCTAGAAAAATGATTCATTATGGTACAAATATTGCTTATACCTTTGTAAAAATTCCCGACTCAAACAAAATATTCTTCTAGAATTACACACCTATCCCTTAGGAGGGTATTCGAGTTTTTTTTTAAATTACCACAATGCTAAGAAGGAATGTTTTTGGGATGGACTTAAATATGATATTCAAAATTTTGTGTCGAAATGTGTGTTTTGCCAACAAAATAAATCTGAGACAATTAAGACCCTAGTCTATTACAACCTTTATCCATTCCAAGACAATGTTGGGAGGAGGTTTCAGTGGATTTTATCACAAGTTTACCCAAGTTTGAAGGAAAGAGTGTCATAATGGTGGTACTTGATAGACGTACCAAGTATGCATACTTTTGTACATTATCTCATCCCTTTAAAGCTAGTACATTTTCTACTGCATTTATGGAAAAAATTCAAAATCTACATGGAAACCCAAAGATTATTGTAAGCGACATAGATCCTATTTTCACTGGACATTTTTGGACATAATTGTTTTCTTGTCTAGGTACTCAACTAGATCATAACTCATCTTATCATCCTCTATCTGATGGGAAAACTTAGATGGCGAACAAATGTTTAGAAGGATGTCTTCATTGCTTTGTATCTCATAAACAGACAAAATGGGTCAAATGGTTGCCTCTAGCTGAATGGTGGTATAACGCTTCCCTCTATACTGTAGCAAAAATGACCCCATTTATGGCACTTTATGGATATCGTCCACTATCCATCACATAATATTAAAAAAAAAAATCTAAGATTCAATCAATGGAAGATCACATCGAGCATCAACAAAAAGTTATCCAACTCTTAAAGGCTAACCTGAATTTGGTGCATAATAGAATGAAACAACAGGAAGATAAACATTACAACAAAAGAGATTTTGATGTAGGTAATTGTGTATTTCTATGACTACAACCATACAAACAAATATGCCTCAAGCAATCTAAGAAGGATAATAAATTATCACCAATGTATTATGGTCCTTACAAGGTGTTGCAAGAGATTGGTACTATGGCATACAAATTGGAGCTTCATGGATATTCTCAAGTGCACCTAGTTTTCCATGTTTCATGATTAAAGAATGTTATAGGTGAAAAGCTCCCAGTTCAAACAATATTGCTAGAGTGTGACGAGGAAGGAAAAATCATATTGCAAACTGAAGCAGTCACTGAAACAAGAACTCAAAAGCTATGAAATTGATCAATTTCAGAGTATCTCATCAAGTGGAAGAAATTACTAAAGATTTCACATGGGAGGATGGGAATTTTATACAAAAGCATCCATAACTACTCAAGCATTAAGGACAATAGCTTTTTGAAGGAGAGGGGCATGTTAGGTCCCTATAATACTAGTGTATTCCCTTATTATTATTGTCATTGTAGCCCCTTCTTGTTATTTCTATGCCCGTGTTGTCCCCATATTGTTATTATTGTGCCCCATAGAAGCCCACTATTGTTATTGTCGTGCCCTTACATTATTATTGTTATGTCATATCTGATTATATTGTGACCCTTAGACTCCTATATATAGAAAGGAGGTCTTTTCACTTGTATCATCCAAGAATTTTTCATTTGTGTAATGTAAAGGATGTTTCCCCCTCAAAGAGGCTACTTTTGAAGTCGTTGATCTATTTCATTCTTCTATTTTATGAGATTGTTTCATAACAAAGGCACATAAGATACATTGTTCCCACGATTCTCAAGTAACCATTGGTGCAGGTAAAAATTTAAAGACACAAATCATATTGTGTAGAATTAGAGAGAATATATGTTCTATGAAAATAGGGAATTTTTTTCTTAGTTACATTTTAGAAATCACTCCTTATATTAGCACAAGTGGTGTAGAAGAGACAGTGATGGGGTGTATTGTTAAGTGACCAGTTTGAAACTTCGTGGGAAAAAAGACAACCAAGGTTGGTTTGACCTACGACAAGTGCAATCTCGAGTGGTTTTGATGGCCTTAATTCCCATGGATCATGGTTTCCAAGCCACATGTTAAGCCTGATGTAATCTCTAGAGGAATCATACAACTTGACAAACAAACAAAACAATCACACCTTATACTAGAGATAATCAATGCATTCCTTTTTTTATTAGTCATTTATATTAAGATAGGGCATGTGCACTCTTAATATTATCACCAGTATAGATCCATCTTAATGACAAATCTAGCAAGAACCAAGAGGGAGAAAATCTCTTGAGGTACAAACATCTTTTAGGGTGCAAAACTTGAATAAATAGTTTTCATATCTAACAATTTGATCCTAGAGAAGCTTGATAAATCTATAATTAAGATATAAGTGGGAGGCAATAGTACCACCCATGAAGAGACACACATGAACTAGAAATGCATGTCCAACATCCAATGGAATAGTCCACAATGGACATAATAGTCACTAAAACCAATGAACGTTAGGTCCCTATACTACTAGTATAACTCCTTATTGTTATTAGTATAACCCCCTTATTATATTTTTGTCTCCATGTAGGCCCCATGTTGTTATTATTATGCCCTATAGAAGCCAACTATTGTTATTATTGTGCCCTTACATTATTATTGTCATGTTAGCTCTGAATATTATATGACCCCTTAGACTCTTATATATAGAAAGGAGATCTTTTCATTTGTATCATCCAAGAATTGTTCATTTGTGTAATGTAAAGGAAGTTTCCCCCTCGAAGAGACTTATTTTGAAGGCATTGATCTCTCTTTTCTATCTTTTTGTGAGCTAGTTTCATAACATTTGGTATTAGAGCTTTGGATTCTAAGGTTTCACTGCTCCAAACAGGGCATCGTGGAATTTTTGCTATAACATTTTCTCTACAAATTTTCAGAAGGTAAAAAAAAATCCATTTGAGAAGAAATCAATCTGAACCTTGGGTCTGAATTTAAGATCTTCTGTCGCTATATTTTATGAGATCTAATATGAGGAACTTAGGGTTTTTTAGACTCCCAAATTACATTGTAAACAGGTGACCTTGGGACCTTCTTCATAACCTTCTCTGTGAGCATCATATTGACATTTCATAAGAAGTCATAGAAAGAGGATAGACTGTAGTTTTATTTTTATATTTTTTAGATCCTATGGTTTAAATAGTGACACGTGGAACTTCATACATATGTGGTCTGCTAAATCAGTCTATAATCAGGTCATCATGGGAGATTTGACACAACTCTTCCTTTCAGAATCCAATCTTGATCAGACTTGCGGGGTTAGAAATAGAATGCAGAGCACTACTAGCAGATGCAATTTAAGAACTTGGAGATATAAAATTATAGAGTTACAATCATTTCATCTTCGAGCTCCTAAAATCAAGAAAAGGTGATATGAGGAATTTTGATGGCAAGGATCCGATAAATTGGATACTACAGATGGAGCAATATTTTGAACTATATGAAGTGAAATTATTACAAAAGGTACGTATTGCATCTTCATATTTAGAACTAGATCAATTTTTATGGTATAAATGGCTTTTTTCTCGTAAACCAGTTGTTACGTTGTCAATCTTCATCGAGGAAATGATAGCACATTATGAGGATACAAAGAGTAACACCTTCCTTAGCCAATTGATAAATCTCGAACAAAAGTGTTCAATGGCAGAGCACATTGAGGACTTTCAAAAATTGAATATAAGGGAAAATGATATTCCAAAGTAGAGGATTGATGTCTCCATAGGGACTTTAAAGGATAACATTCAACATGAGGTTCATCATTGGGAACCCGATTCATTAGAGAATGCATTTATGTTGGAAATAAAAGTGGAAAGAAAAAGTATGGAATCAAAGAATTCTACCCCTCACAACTATAAAGATGGAACTGTTGTTTCTCCTAGCCTTCCAAAACCTACAAGGTTGACACCACAAGAATTGGAAGAAAAAGGAGCAAAAGCTCTTTGTTACAATTGTGATAAAAAAATTCATTAAAGGTCATAAGTGTGTTGGGAAAATATTATTTTACATTGATTGTGAAGAGGAGGAAAAGGATCAAGAAATTTCAAAATAAGAGGATATACACCAAGAACAAACCCTAGTGAAAGAAGAAATTAATCTGACCATATCTTGTAAAGAATTGGCAAGAATTACCACTCCTCAAACTGTCATGATAGAAGGACATATCAAGAATAAAAAGAATCAAGAAGTGAAAGATCACATCGAGAAAGAAGAAATGAATCCGACCATATCTTGTAATGCATTGGCAGGAATTGCCATTCCTCAAAATATCAAGATAGAAGGATATATCAAGAAGAAAAATGTTCAAGAAGTGAAAGATCACATCGAGCATCAAGAAATGAATCCAACCATATCTTGTAATGCATTCGAAGAAACTATCATTCCTCAAACTCTCAAGATAGAAGGACATATCAAGAGGAAAAATGTTCAAGAAGTGAAACATCACATCGAGCATCGAGAAAGGAATCTAGCCATATCTTGTAATGCATTAGAAGTGACTACCACTCCTTAAACTCTCAAGATAGAAGGACATATCAAGAAGAAAAATATTCAAGCAGTGAAATATCACATCAAGCATCAACAACAAGTTCTCCAACTTTTAAAAGATAATGCAACTTTGATGCAGGACCAAATGAAACAACAGCCATTTCAACATTGCAGTGAAAAAAGTTTTGATGTAGGCGATTGGTTATTTTTACGGCTACATCTCAAGCAAGCTATTTATGAGAAGGAAATGTTGGCAATACTACATGAACTTAAGAAGTGGTGAGATTACCTAATGGGAAGTCACTTCAAGATAAAAATGGATCATGATACTCTTAAATACGTTATAGAACAAAGATTATCTCTAGAAGAATAGAAGAAATGGGTCACAAATATGTTTGGTTATGACTTTTAAATCATCTACAAAAAAGGGAAGCAAAATATTGTTGCAGATGCACTCTCAAGAAAGTATGAGGATGCGAAAGCATTTTTTTATGCTATTTCTATTATCCAACCAGATTGGATAAAAAACCAAGGGAGGAATGAAAGAAGGATGAAAAAGTTTGGCCACTCATTCAAAAGTTGTCAAAGATCCTAGTGCAAACAATATTGTTAGAACTTGATGTGGAAGGAAAAATCATATTGGAACCTAGAGTAGTCATAGAAACAAGAACCTGACAGCTACAAAATCGATAAATTTCAGAGTATCTCATCAAGTGGAAGAACTTACCCTCTGAAGATTCCACATGGTAGGACAAGAATTTTATACAGAAGCATCAACAACTACTCAAGCATTGAGGACAACACTTTTTGAAGGAGATGGGCAGGTCAGGTCCCTATACTACTAGAGTAAACCCTTATTGTTATTAGTACAACCCCCTTATTATATTGTTGTGCCCATGTAGTCCCCATATTGTTATTATTGTTCCCCATAGAAGCCCAATATTTTTATTATTGTGCCCTTACATTATTATTGTTATGTCACATCTGTTTATATTATTACCCCTTAGACTCCTATATATAGAAATGAGGTCTTGTCTTTTGTATCATCAAAGAATTGTTCATTTGTGTAATGTAAAGAAGGTTTCCCCCTCAAAGAGGCTCATTTATAAGGCATTGAACTTTCTTTTCTATCTTTTTGTGAGTTGGTTTCATAATAATGAAGAAGAGAAGATCTATCTACCATCGAGTAGAATAGTCCATAGCCGATGTGATAGTCGTTGTAAATGATAATCAATGAAATCTCTGTCTAGTAACCCGTTGAATAGTCCACAAGGATGAGACAGTAGAGACAACTATTATACCACATTCCCAACAAGCTAAGCACTAAAAAAACTGAAATAGTTCAACTATATTAGTACATTTGAAAGTAAACATGAAATAAAAATGCTCATAAATAGTCTTATGAACATCAATAAGTCATGCATGGAAACATGTTGGCTTGAAAGGGCTTATGTAATTAATGGAACTTTCCAAGACACATATTTACATTATACATCACTAGTTCCAATAGTGGGACATTGGAGCCACTCCTCGCTCCTCAAGGAACTGACTAATCTCTTCTATTCTTTTGGTCATACAATGATGAGGTATATATAACCAAGGAGTGCTTCTTTCCGCTTCTGACTCTTTAACTACTGTCATGACTATTCAACTTCTTATGAATTTTTAACTGACATGGCTCTTCATATTTATGTGTGTCCATTGGAATTCCACTTTGCAATACATTTGATTTACAATATACATGGCCCATAATAATGATGTGGC